>JAHWFP010232854.1:84804-96356 GCA_023313725.1 Lithobius niger | reverse complement strand
CATATATATATATATATATATATATATATATATATATATCTCAAGCACTTACGAGGACTTTTTCCAAGACTAATTTAATTTTTCAAGTTATTTCTTTCAAAACCAACGAATTTTTTTCAATGTTTTCAAGGTTTTCAAGGTTACAATCAAACTTTCTCAACTTCACTGGGGAAGGGAGGTGAGATTAAGGCTTAATGGCGCGTCGACAGCTATACTACGTCGTTAGCACCAACCTCGGTCACAGTGCACTGGTCCGGGTTGCTACTGCGCCACATACGACAGAGACGCGTCAACAACATCTCAATAAATTAACGTGTTCTGGTTTTGATTGTGCGAAAAAAACCAAGCGGAGGTGATAAAAAAAAAGTGGAAAAAAATTGTTCGTGTTTTTTTTCTTGTTGTTATCATTGTTACAAATTAGGTTAGGTTAATCGCCGTGGCTCGAATTCCAGTTTGTATGGTTATGTTTTTTAAAATGTAATTTTTTTTTTTCCCTTTTTTTTTTTTCCCATAATTTTTTTACTTTTTACCCCCCCCCCCCCGATTCCGTTAGTATAGTAAATAACCGATGTAACCGCATGGGGCATCAAAATTAAAAAAAAAAAAAAAATTAAAAATAAGGCAAAATAATGTAGAAGACAGACAGCAGTACGAAACAGCTTAAAAAAGAAGTTCCTAGAATTTCGGGAGGCAATGGGGCTTTGTCACCCCCCCCCCCCTCCTCCCCCCAAAAAAGATTGCTTCCTCAAATCCTCCAACGACCAAGAGCTACTGGGTTGAAAAGCGAAGGTAGGCCTACTACAGTGTTCTGCAGGATTAAAACGAGTATGAATGCAGTAACACGTCGTCAGAGCACTAAAATATCAAACAGACAACCCCCCCCCCTTCTCCCCGGTTTGAGGGTCAACAACAGCGGCCTGGGTTACTGTTTTTAGTACTTTTTTTATCTCGACGGCGGAGGTTGATCAGAAAATCTTAACTCCTGGTGATCTCCAGATGCCATCAGCAGAACTGTTAACTTTGTGCCTAGCCCTTTCTCCCTAACCCCACAGGTGACAACATTATGGATGATGCCGTCTTACTTTTCAAACACTGAAACCAGCAAAACGAAGAAAGACAAAACAAAAATGCAATCACGCTCCTCCCACCCCCCCCCCCCCCCCCTCTCCCGCGATTCACTCTTTTCTCTTTCTCAATTTCGAGAACGAATCGTAAGATTCCGTGAATCGCCGCAAGACATCGCGCACAACGAAATGTTCCCTCTCTCTTTTTTTTTTTTATAACAGCAACGTAAAAACGGAGGTAGCACTTATTACGAAACATATTTAAGACTTACTAAGTCACAGCCAGGGGAGTCGAGAGAACGATATGGGTAGGGGGAGAAAGTTATAAAACCGCTTCTCTCAAACCTACAACGCAAACGTCTTTAGTGCTGTTGCCACCAAATCATCTACAACCCCCACTAAGCGAACGATAATAAAAAAAAAAAACAAAAAAAACCCAATAATTCACGATTAAAGGCTGTTGGGGAAACCAACCCAATACAGACGTAGACACAAGGTTCGTATCATTTTAGGAAAATTCAATTTCAAGGGCTTTTCAAGTACTAAATTCCAAAACTCGAAGGACTTTTTTTTTTAATAAATCACAAAGTTTTAAAACATAGGCCAAATAAATTCAAAATGGTAATTTTTTTTATAATTACACTTTTTAATTTCAAAGACTTTTTCAGAAACTTTCAATTTCGAGTACTAAATTTTAAAAAAGCCCAGGACCATTTTTTTAAATGAATCACAAAGTTTAAAAAAAACGGCCAAATAAATATACTAAAAACTGTAAAACAGTATATCCTGAAGTTTAAAAAAAAAAAAAAATACAAGCAACATCGTTTAAGAAAATAAGACACTTCAGGTCACGGCAAAGCGAAAAAAAATACATAAGAAACGTGTGTTTAAAACTTTGGAGAAAACGCTCGTTCACCCACAACTTATTATTTATCCGTGACGTTATAGCCTATTTTTTTTTTTAATGTGAAAATGTGTGAAAAGTTCTCAAATTAGCTGTGTGAAGAAACGTGATTTTGAAAAGTGAATCCGGTGACATACCTAGGCTTTGTTCATTTTTTGAAGTCAATTTCTTTGACCCTTAATTCAACCGAAGCAATTTAATGCTCGTATGGCTGAACCGGCTCAATTTTTAACATTATCAGACTTTATGTGACCGTTTACTTTCTTAACGGGCTAAAATTGAGAGGGGGAAGGTTGCCCCCGGGTGGCGTCCCTCTTGTCTTTTGTTATGTGTACTCTCGCACTTGGCTGTTACGTTGCTGCTTTTTTATGGGTTTATGGCCATCTTTGGGGTTGGGTTGGGGATCCGTTTGATCTTGTCCCTCTTGCTAATGGTCAGTTTCACTTCGTCTTTCGAGCGCATCCCACGCACGCCTTGCTTGCTGTTGCTTTGCTCGCTGTTTTTGTGATGGTTTACCTGCCTTATTTGTGAAGTTATGCGAATATGGCAACTCGTCACATCTCCGATTTAAGAGTGAACGATCTAAGAATAGAACTCGTAAGACGGGGATTAGACTCTTCTGGCCTGAAACCCGAACTTTTGGACCGGCTAACCGCTGCTATTGTGGAAGAGGGCCTTGTGCCAGCTGAAGTTATTTTTCGTGTGCAAGACGAAAGCAACAATAACAGCATTGAAATGCTGGATAATGGCAACAATACCAACAATGCTGCTGACAATAGCTTTTCCCTTGCATCTTGGTGCGACGCTTCCAGTCTGGATTCCACTACGAGTGCGGCGTTATCTACAAATGGATACGTATCGAAGACAGCCCTCTCGGCCATCACTTCTGACGATATCACCGAGTTACAGCTAAGTAACATGGCACAAAAATCCTTGCTCCGCCGTGCTGTGTCTCTGCTCACAACGAACAATTCGGCGCGCCCTACAGACAGTGTGTGTGACCACAGGTCGACAGATTTAACCTTGCCGCAACCAACGCAGCAACCAACGCAAGCAGACGTCTCTGTCGCCGACGCTCTACGACAGGTTGAACAACTCTTGGCCGCATCTGCTAACTCAACCACACAGCAAAACATCACGAATGGTGAGTCTTTACCACGCCCTCATACTTTTGTGTATTTAAACTCTAAGGAAGCGTCCAAAATTAAACCATTAGACTTAGACCTTCCGTCTTACGTGTACGGTGCTTTCTGTGCTCTGGACGAGCTAATACAAGATGGAAATAACAGCCCTTTAATCAAGCAGTATAGTTCGTACTTAAAATTTGTGTTCGACAAGGCAACTCGGTTTTCACCAAAAAGTGTATTAGCATTTGATGACCATTTTCGTTTACACATTGCAAGACGAAACCTGCAGTTTGACGATTCTCACGCTTGGTTTGAGTTCAGTGCCCAACATTTTGACTCTTCAACAGCAAAAAGGAGTCAACCTCAGCCTTCAAAGCCTGTGAACACCCCCATTTGTCACAGGTGGAATTACACAACGTGCCGTCCTCCATGTAGTTACCGTCACGTGTGCATGTATTGCTTTCAGTCAACACATAACGCTCAAAGATGTGAACGTCGGGTGGAAAGCACTACTAGCTCGGCTGTCCGCCCACGCCCTTCCACCAACCCATGACAACCCACGCCCGCGCCCCCTTCCCCTCTCCCCGCAGCGGAGAACCGCCATGCTCACGCTGAGACCCTTGCTACGGCGTCGACACCATCGCCGCTTTCATCCTTCACCCCAACTGCTGAACTTGCTAGTATTTGTACTCTTACTCGCTGTTTTCCCGCTTGGAAGACGGCCCTACACGATGACGAGGATGCACATTTTATTCTCTCTGGCATTGCCGAAGGCTTTCGTCTGGTGGACGACGATTGCAGACTTCCCCCCTCGGACTGCCCCAATTATGCTAGTGCTGTAAACCCGACATCCAAACCACTGCTTGACGAATTGTTTCATAATGAAATTGCTTGCCATCGCCTATCCATGCAAACGCACAAGCCATACAAAATCCACTCAATTGGGGCCGTCCCCAAAAAAGACAGTGACGCGCTAAGGCCCATTACTGACTGTTCCCAACCTTACGGGGCCGCCATTAATGAATACATTTTCCCCCCAAAGCACAGTTTTAAGACTGTCGATGACGCTATTGCTCTTATGACACCCGCTTGTTATTTTGCCATTGTCGATATTAAAGATGCATTTAGACATATCCCAATTTTCAAAGACCATCGGCAATTACAAGGTCTGCGCTGGATGTTTGGCCCTCATGATCCGTCACGATATGAATATTATGTTGACAATTTTCTGTGTTTTGGCTTAACTAACGCGCCGTCTATATTTTTTAGAGTTTCTCAAGCCCTAGTGCGCATTCTTAAACGACGTGGTTTTTACAACATCGTTAATTTTTTGGACGATTTTCTTGTTGTTGGTCGCACGCGTGCTGACTGTCAATCGACCTTGAATGCGCTTATGTCTGCCTTTCGTGAATTGGGGTTTGGCATAAACTATAAAAAACTCGTTACTCCTACGCAACGCGTACAGTTTTTAGGAATCCTGCTCGATTCTATTGCCATGACAGCTGCTCTCCCAGACGATAAGGTCGTGAAGCTTTTAACATTGGTGCGAAAATTCAGACTGAAAAAGAAAACCACAAAACGCGAACTGCAATCACTAGCCGGTCTTATGTCATTTGCGTCTAAAGTCGTGAAGGGTGCAAGAACGTTCAGCAGACGTGTTTTTGATCTCATCTTAACAGTGCGCAGACCTCACCACAGGATCAGGCTTACTTCTGAGTTCAGAAAGGACATCGCATGGTGGGAGCTTTTTTTACAAACTTTTAACGGCAGCGCCATTGCTATCGGACACAGAGAAACGCCGGTTTACTTCGTTACAACTGACGCTTCGCTTTTTGGTTTTGGCGGCCATTCTCAAGGCAATGTGTTTGCTGGCTGTTGGGGTTCGGAACCTCAGTTCATCGTACGTGACAAACCAGCTTGGTGGCTCGGCACTGTACCAGTTCACGCCTCGCTACGTGATAACATTAATTTTCTCGAACTATACGCAATTCTTGCTGCTGCTAAGTGTTGGGGCGCCCGCTGGGCTAATGCGCGTGTTGTAGTGCTGACTGATAACACTCAGGCCATGTACTTTACTAAACACGGAACGTGCAAAAATCACATTGCGATGAACTGGTTGCGTGAGTTATTTTGGCTATCTGTTAAGCACAACTTTGATTTACAAGCCCGCCACATCGCTGGTGAACATAATGTGTTAGCTGATAAACTTTCCCGTCTTGACCGTGTTGCAAATTATTTTGCCGTTTGCTGCTAGCCATTGTGTTTTTGACACCCCTCCCTTTTTTTTTTCTTCCTCTTTCACAGGCCGCCGTTTGACCCTCTCGCTATTGGATACGTTGGTGGCTGAAGCCAGGGCTAACTGCTATTCTGTTGCGACGTTTCGAGCCCGTGCTTCTCAATGGCGACGTTATCGTTTGTTTTGCCAACAAATGGGCCTTGTACCTCTCCCTGCAACAGACAGACATTTGGCTCGCTTTGCCACGTTTCTTGTGCGAACGGGTGTTTCGGTTAATTCTGTTCCGATGTATCTTCACGCTGTTAAATACGTGCAAATTGAGACGGGCTTTGCTGCACCCGACTTGGGTGGTCACCTCCTTGCTACAGTTTTGAAAGGCCTCGCTAGGCTATACGGGCGATCTACGCGCCGAAAACTCCCCATCACACCCTCTATTTTATTGCAACTCAAATCTACCCTTCGTGTTAATGAAGATTCCCTGCACGCCGCAGGTTGGGCTGCGTTTTTGGTTGCCTTCTTTCTTCTGCTTAGAAAGTCAAATCTGGTTCCACCTGCGCTTTCTAGTTTTGATCCTTCCCGCCACCTGTCTCGTCGCTGTTTTGTGCGTTTTCCGTGGGGTTATGCTGTTGTGTTTCGATGGTCCAAGACTAACCAGTGCAAACAACGATCTCTTGTGCTGCCACTTATTTCCTGTCCTGGCTCCTTGCTGTGCCCCGTTTCTGCTGTTGATGCACTTTTCAAGAGCTTCCCGTGCAATGTGTCAAATGAACCTGCATTTCCTTACCGACCTCAGGGGTCCAGTGCTACACATTTTTTAACATTTACGACCTTTTCGACGCTACTGCATCGCCACTTGAGCCTGATTGGACTAAAAGCGTCCGATTACTCTGGCCACTCTTTTCGTAGGGGAGGGGCCACTTTTGCATCACGATCTGGCGTTTCCGACCAGGCTATTCGAGCTCTTGGGGACTGGTCTTCGTCAGCCTATTTGAACTACACGGACGCTAGTGCCTCGCAACGCTCACTGGCAGCTGGAACACTTGCCTTGCATGCAGCGCATGCAGTGCAAGCAAGTTAAGGTACCCCTCCCCTTCAACTACCTTCGTTGTGAGTGTGTGTGGAAGTGATTTTTTTTTTTTACCACTACCCCGTTGGGCCGATTTGGCCGTTTCTGGGCCCCTTAAGGGACCAAGTGGTTATTTTAACCCCATTGATAATGGGATTATGTATTATGGTTATTATTATTGCTTTGCATTTTGTGTAGAATAGTTATCTTATTATTAATATTATTAAAGAGGCGCGCCATTTGGAGCCACACCTTGAGTTCTCCTTTCTTGATTTTAGAAAAGAAGAAATATCTGGTAAAAGCAGGTGCCAACCCGGGGAATAGATCTGGGAAACCTCCGATCATCGTAGGGGCCTGAAAGATTGTCCAGAATAGTTCCCATAGCCGCTGAGGGAGCATGGTAGCCTCTCACGCTACCCTGGCCGGTGAGGACTTTGAGAAGGTCCCCTTTCCAGGAGTTCGACCAGATACGCAAACCTACAGCAACCAGGCTGAGCTCTCTTACTACTCAGCCACAATGAGCACTCAGCTTGTCTCTCAGTATAATTGTACTGATACTTTATACTGGTACTTGAAGGCCTTAAAAGTTTTTATTTTTTATTTTAGGATATGCAAGGCCTTGAAAGTTTACAATTAAATTCAGCACCTGGTCTTTGAAATACCTGCTTTTAATTTTAATGGGCCTATCAGATTTGGAGTTCGTTTAACATCTCTGTAATGTGTGGCGCAGTTGCAACCCGGAACACTGCACTGTGACTGAGGTTGGCACTAATGATCTGGCTGTTGACGCACCATTAAGCCTCAAATCCACCTCCCCCCCCCCCACCAGAGTTAGGGTGTGTACTAAGCATTTTTACTGATGTTCTGTAAAAGCAGTATTTTTTTCCAATCATGGTAATCCTGCAAAAGTCATGATTTTCTCAATTTTTTCTCAATTTTCACGTTTTTTCAATTTTCTCAAAGAAACCCAATTTTTTTTTCAAATAAGTCAGGCATTTGGAACAACGACTGGAATTTCAGCACACATAATCTCCCAACATCTATCTCCCAACACGTCGTGTGAAATTGGCCAGCTGATTTTGAAAATCCTAATTTATTTCAGCTAGCTTACTCCTTTTTATTTTACCACGTTCAAACTTTTACACGCCGGCAATCGTCCCATAGACTCCTCCCGAATTTTAGGTAGCTACCCGTTTCGCCAAAATTATTTTCCAGTAATTTTGCAAATTATTAAACCCTGCTTAAAATTCGACGGAAGGGGAATTCCCATTTTGTCGAATCCAGTTTCGCCGAATCAAAATATTCGTCAAAAATTTAAAACTGCAGAAGTTAAAGAATCGTTCCTGCTTGGAAGGAATTTGTGATTAGGTTGCGGCTTCTGATGCTGCATGTTTATCCGCAACGAGCGCGACAGCACGAGTGGGGGGGCCCGTATTTTGGGAAAAATATGATTAAACGAAACGGGAATTCCTCTTTTGCCAAAAATTGGGACGCTAATTAAAATTCGGCGAAACGGATTCGACAAAAAGACGATAAACCGAAATTTAGACAGCGTAATACATGCTGGTTCCCCCACTATCGTAAAACGTCAGATCACTATTTTCACACACCTTCCCCCTCCCTCAGGTCTGCTTTATTAATGAGTCCACAGGCAGCCCTGAGATTGGTCCATTAATGTTTACGGCTTTCATAACTGCTTTCATGGTATCGAACACTTTTACGGGGCCCTAAGTGGGTTTAGGGCCCGTATAAGAAAAGGAAACGCTGATTTCGGATGGGAGGGGGGGGGGAGGTACAGTAGGATCGATTCTAGCACAAATATTTTTAACAAACAGAATCTAATTCCAAAGTCGAATCCGCAATAGTTTTTTTTATTTTTTTATTATTTAACAAGCTCAAGGACTGGAGCTCCTGATGGTGTTAGCGGTTCTCCCTTTGAAACAGGGCAAGTTCGAGCTTTATTATACTTGGTCCACCAGTTACCTGATGGTGCGACAGTAGTTAACCGTTCTGGATTCTTGCTTACGAACAGTGTTACCAGATTTGGGGGGGGGGGGGAGGGGGGAAGGAAGCTAGAGGTTTTGATTGACACTGGGGGAGAAAATGGGGGGTGAAAATATTTGGGCGGGAAAAACGAGGGTGAAAAAAAAGTTCTGGGAGTAATTCCAGGGTATCGGAATTTGTTGGTTTTAATTCCGTGTTACCCTATTCATCAGCAAAGCGAGCAAGCATGGTCCAGTGGTTAGCGTCCAAACCAAGAGATTGCCGGTTTGAATACGAGGACTGACCCAACTGACTCAAAAACAAAAGAAAAAAAGGGAATACAGGTATTATTAGTCTTCCTGACACCCTTACACGTATCTAGACACTAGTCGAAACCAAAGCTGACAACTTTGGGCCGCCATCTTGGATCGTGTCGTCCACTTCCGGTTGGTCACGTGACCTGTGACGTCACTTCTGGCCCTGCCTGCTGCATATCTACACTAAACTTTGTTCAGGCGTTAAAGGGTTAAAAAATGACTTCACGTAATATAGAGACACGAACAGCTTCTAGAAATACAGGGTTTGGGACGTTTCGCCCCCCCCCCCCCCCCCCGGTCTAAGTATCCCGATCCACTCCTGTGCAGCAGTCAAGGCAAATTAATTGCTCAGAAATTAATGGAGGCCTACAAAAAATGACAGGTGAGAGGTCTTTCATGGTCGAGAAACGTAAATTAAGTGTAAACATTGTGTTCCTTCGTTAATATTGTGGCTGCAGACCATTCATTGTTAAGTCAATCAATACCACAACAGTACGATTGAAGAATTCGCGAATTTGCTTTCCCCGTAGGAGTAAAGTCTATTTTTGCCAGATTCACTCGCTCATTTTCTTGCTAACAAAATTTACGTTTTGTGCATTCGCTTAACATTTATCCTCCATCTTTAAGCCGCCGCCCCCCCCCCCTCTCCTCCGGGAAAGGGGGAGGGTGAGGGAGCAGGACTATTATAATTTTGCCACGTGTTACGACAAGCAGCAAGATCCAACCAATGTCATAAAGGAGTCCATAAAACATATACGTCGACTCTCTTTCAATGAATATTGGCAGACAGAGAGTGACTGGGACAGCAAGCGCTATCGCCGCCCTGCCAGCCCTCATCCGCCTTCCCAGCCCCCTCCCCACACGTAATTAACGACATTGACAGACACACGCGCAACTCGTAAACATGGTCCATTGTAGTTCACCTCATCCCGCAGCGATCAGGAATAAAGCCGGTGTACTACATAGCATCTTCGGCAAACACGTTATGTCTAAATGTGAATGTGTTAACATTTTAACGCCTATTTTGTGCCTTCCACCTCACCCAAGAGAAAGAATAAATTGCCACAACAACTAGGGTGACGCAACTGAATACCTGTGTAGGCATAGTAGCTATCTGAACGGTTACATCCCGTTTCGCAGAATCCCATTTCGAAGAATATTTTTTTTTCGAGATGCCCATACTGCGAAATTGATAAACATAAAATCGAGAAAGTTCGGAAGATGGTTGGTTACTCGTCGGTGCAAACATTTAAAGCAACTTCCTTATGAAGGTCGGCTTAAAGATTTGGAGCTTCCTACTATGCAGGAACGTAGAATACGAGGAGATCTTATTTTAAGGTACCAAATTTTACATAAATCCGCTGATTTGCCCAGTGAAACCTTTTCTGAACTCTCCAAAGTCGGTTTTACTTACCGTGGTCACACAAAGAAGCTCAAGAAGCCAGCTTTCGGAACTGACATTGGCAAATGATGTTTTACTTTACGTTTTATCAGTAGGTGGAATGCCTTGCCCGAGTCTGTGGTGAATTCTACAACACTCAGCACCTGGAAAAGTCGCTATGAGAAACTCTGTACCATATACAATGGTGTTTTAAGCGCGTGCTTTTGTGGCAGCCTTTATTGTTATTGTTACGTGCTGCGCTCGCTGCGGCTAAGCATATAACACCAGAAACCGAAACTAACCACAAATCCCTTCAAAATGGGAATGCATCTTTAACTTATCAATTTTTAATGGCTATTTTGATTCTGCGAAGCAGGAAATCGCCCTCTGATGACCATCACCATAATACTTAGCGAAGTATAAGAAAATTTTGACGTAAGGAGAAGAAAATACGATAACATGATTGTCGAACAACGAAACCTCCGTTAATGACAAGGCCAAAAGACTGTGGGGAATAGCCTCGTCAAGTATGCGGGTTGAAGACACACCTATACAAAGCCACCTAGACGGCAAAAAACTCGCATACTACAGCAAACTCGATAAAAGGGCCATGATCTCTGCATTCACTGCTCTTAACTCTAGGATAGTTCGGGATTGTCTGGATGGTTGTAAACTCTCCTTAAAAGTTTAAAGGAAGTTTGACGCAACGTTCTAACACCAGACGGAACCACTATAAGGCCAGGGATAGAAAAGGGTGGGGTAAACACCTGCATTGAAAAAAATCAATCAAACTCCAATTTTACATGATTTATGCAAAAACATTCGCATCAGTCGTGTAAAAAGCAGAGTTTGGCAGATTTTTTTAATGCAGGTTTACAAGCCGCACTTCCCATCCTCTCCATGGCCCAGTTATATTCTATGCAATTTTTTTGTATGCATGCCAAAAAATATGAGACATTCAGAAAAAAAAATGATTTTGGGGTTTCATCCGAAAGGGAAAGAAACATTGAGGGACTAGAGGGACCCCAGGAGAAAAATATTAACCCCCCCATAACGTATCCGCGCAACCCCGTAGCAGACAAGTCAAACTAAATTACAAACTCACGACTATTCAAAAAATTTTAATATTCTTAAACCATCCAGGAAAACCGGAAAAAAAAAACAGTAAAAAATAACCTAACTAGGCCTAAACTTAACTAACTCATCGTACCCACTTGTTTCTGTTTCACAATCAAATGTAATACAACGGGCACTTTATAATTGGAACTATAATTAATCAGCGACCATTAATTATACCATTAATTGACGATTTTCTTCAGGCTGTTAAAGAAAAGGTTTACAATTCCATAAGCCGCTCACAATCAACAGTTACTTATACTAAAAGCAAAACGATAAGACAACCACAAGGGTTGATATCATACAAAAACCCCATAAGGGTAAAGAGACCCATCAGGTTTTCGCCGTAGAAAGTAGT
>JAHWFP010232854.1:71682-84704 GCA_023313725.1 Lithobius niger | reverse complement strand
AAGTAGTGATATCAGAGCCAAAATTGCTGCCACCAAGTTTTCCGTCCTAAACCTGATCACTCAATCTAACTCAATCTAATCGTTACTGACACCTCGGTGATTGTCAGTTAAGCTTGAGTGATCACGGTTCGGACCACAAACTTGGTGGCAGCCATTTGGGCACTGATATCACTACTTTCTATGGCAAAAAAAAATGATGGGTACTTTACCCTTATGGTTTTTTTTTTTGATATTTTAAACTTTCATGTCCCTGCAGGCATAGTGTTAGAAGAAAAAAGTTTCAACGCTGTGTTCCAGCTTTTCCCCGCCATCGGCGCACTCCCGAATGCAAGGAGCGCTATACAGTCGACTGCCAACTTCAAAGGGTTATAAAAGAAAGGCAATGGAAGGGGCTAGCTACGAAAGCCAGACTGACCGTGCCTTCCGTCATGTAAGCATTCAGACACCGGCCCCAGACTCGGGCGACACTAGGTTTATGCACTTAGTTATGCCCTCCAAAGACGACACATCAACTTACACGTGTTAATAGAATTGCCACAGGCCACCAATTGCAACAGGCCACCGTTTGCGCTTTGCCACCCCCTCCCCCACTCCGTCCACTTGATTAAACTTGTTAACAGGAAGATGGTAATGGTTGGAGATGGGCTCGAACGAGTGTGGTTACTTCCTTGGTTTTCACTGCGATTCTAAAGTAGCACAACAAAAGATAAAAAAAATAACGCTTTGCACCAATACATAACAGCAAACGTTGGATGAGTGAACTGTTAATATCTGAAGATTTTTGTCCTCCATGCCGTTAGGGACTGATGCGTCAGTGGCGCTTGTGAATGTGCAGTCTTCAACAGGGACCGTTGATTATAAAAAAGATTTAGTAGGGTCGAGCCACTCAACACTACGCAGTAACGCGAGAAACTGCGAGATTTTCGCAAGAGGCATCGGCAAGGCAGCGGCTATTTTTTTTATTCTTTTTTGGCGTGGTTCTCGTCATTCTTGCATTTCACTGGCTGTGGATTTTGTTGGGACCAATTGGATGAATCGACTAAAAGCTTCACTAACCAACTAGTGAATACTCAATACCAAAAAACATAAAAGCGGACCACTGCACGCGTCTAAATTGTTTTAGAGTGCATTAAGCTACCTACATCCAACTGAAAAAGCGACTGAAAATAAGCAACGTTTGGTATATCGTCAACAGACGGACAGCACCACAAGCCAGCATCGTAAAAGTATGCCAACGTTTTGGTTTCAAAGCAATGACGTCTCCAACTGCGGCATTTTGTTTCATATCACACGTGTGAGATTTGGATTTGTATGTGTTTTGGAGTGGTTCTCACGTTAGATCAAAATGGATTTGCAAAAAAAAAAAAAAAAAAAAATGCTACAAATGGGATTGTAGCTTGTGATTTTGGGCGCGGATGGAATGTAGAGAATGCAATGAGCTTGTATGTGATGAAGGTTTATTGGTTATTGCGATCAAGTGTGGGATATTGTTTTAAGCAGTGGGCAATGGAGAAAACAGGCGGAGAATTGGATTGAAGAAGGAGGAATTGGTATAGGGAGAACGAGGAAAGGTTGCCAGGGTTGTTTTCCCTTTCCTTGGGGTTAGCCTTTAAACTTTAAAGTTAAGTTTTCAGTTAATTGCTAACAATTATTCCGTCTACAATCACAATTGAATACCCTCATTATGAAAAGAGATTGGGGTTAAGTGTAGCCGTTCCAGCAGTTGGTGTTGTTATGTTTTGTGTTGTTTTGTATTGTACCAGGGCGTACGGTGAAAGGCCAAGGCCCTTAAATAAATTCAAATTCAGATTCAGCCGTTCCGCATTGTTCGTGGCTCGGGTGGCCGGTGTGTGTAACACTGGCTGTATACAACTCTTTTTTTTTTATTCATGTAGACATTTTCGTGTCTCCCGGCCTTCAGGAATTGTTCTCAGTTGGCCTTCAGTTATTTGAGATGCCGGGCAGCCTACCGGGAAAACCCCTTGTCTACAACAACAACAACAAAAATCACGAAAATCAAAAAAAACTCGAAACGCACGCCCTTTAAAACCTCTGCAACTGAAAACCATTCGTCATTTTAACTCCATGAACGCGCCGTAAGCGTTGTCTCGCGCCGCTCTTAGCAGTCTCTTCCACCAAAGCTTTAACTCCGCTTTAACCGACTAAAGTAATTTCGTGCTGTTTTTTTTTTTTTTTATGATTCTCGTGGGACGTCCCCTCCCAACTTCTCCCCCTCCCCCTCCGGTACTTCCCTCAAAACCATGACGCTATTCCTGCTCTTTTTTTTCGTTCCTCCCTCCGACGTGAACCTTTTTCCACAATCCCTGGGTGTGGCCTCCCAGATTAAAACACTACCTTGATTACGATAATGGGTTTACGTTTGGGTAACCGAAAGCGCGACGGGAGGGGGTTGGGGGAGAGGTGGGCGGAAAAAAGCCAGACGCACGCCCTAAAAAGCTGCCTGTATAACCCCCACCCCCAAGGTTACGTAAGTGAACAACATGGGAGGACATATGCAGAGAGTTTTCAGCTGTCGAGGTTTTATTTCTTTCAACTATTGACGGAAGACACGTAGCCAATAATGGAAATATCGAACTGCTCAACAGAAAATCGCTTATCGTTAATTAGAAATTTCATTATCTACATAATAAACATCAAAGGGGGATAGGGAGGGGTACCGATCTAACATCTGACTTATTCCCCTTACATGCTTAGGTATAACAGAAGTAGGCTTAGTTTACACTTTTCCAGATGGTGCCATGCATGTGTTGGGTTCGTACAAAATTTATGGTTCGAATTTCCCTGATTTTTCAAGGTTTTCTCTGACCAGATTTTTGCATATTTTCCTGAGCCTCGGCATCTTAATTTAACTACTAAACCTAATACAGTAGCCTCAAGCATCAGCATATAATATATTTAGTTGTTGTAGGGCTACCGTTCAGCATTTTCCCTGACTTTTGCTATAATTAGTTTGGATTTCGCTGACTTTCCCCTGACTTTTTTCACCCATTTTCCTTTTTCCTCACTTTTCCAGGTCCCACACGAGCACTGGTGTAGTTAGGCCTATATTTGCACGTGATTAGGCCTTTTTTTTTTATTTGTGCCGAAATAACCTTACAGTTAAATGTTAATTAGGTCTATATTTTGATGCAATTAGGCCTATAATGCTACGGTTGCCTCAGTACAGAAAGGGATAGCCTAAACTAAAAAACAGACTACTTGCGTTCAAATTTAGATGTAATAAACGTTTAACTGCTATGGTTGTTTCGGTACGGAGAGAGAGGCAAACCAAAAAATAGGCCTATTTTTGGGTTAGTCCCTCTCCCTACTGAGATAACCCGAGATAACCTTAGCAGTAAAACATTAATTAGTCCTGATATAACAGAGATATACCGAGATAACCTTAGCAGTTGATCGAGGCCTACATTTACACGGAATTTAGGCCTTTTTTTTTTTTTGGTTTGTCCCTCTCCGTACCGACACACCCTACGCAGTTGACCATTGGTTTTCCGACTACAATAACGCAAATACCCAACGCATAAAACACCGCGTATCTGCCAGCGAAAACCTGGCCACGTGACCAGGAACAACGCGCACGGCGTGCGTGCGTACGTCTGTGTATGGGCGTGGACGTCGGCGCATTTCAAGTTCCGACGAGAGGCGGACGAGTCCATGTGGGAAAACCTAAATGAGGGAGAGAGAAGGAGGGAGGGAAACAGAAAAAGAATGGGCAATCCCCCAGATACACACAAAAAAAAAAAAAAGACAACTGAAAATAAAAAAAGGAAAAAACGCGTCGGCTCATCAATATTTCATAGGACGAGGGTGTTGGTGCACTTCGGAGGGTCTCCCGTGGAAAAAGGCGGGGGTGGGGTGGTCGGGGGGAGAAGGATGGGTAGTAGGGAGTTTTGTGTACAAGAAAAACAAACGTAGGCGGCGGCCAGTCGGTCTCTTCAACGGGGATCGCCGCACAAAAGCGGCGTTGGAGATTGGGCATGAGTGCAGGGGGGGGGGGGGGGGGGGGGGGGGGGGGGGGGGGGGGGGGGGGGCCCCCCACCACACTGTTGTGGTAAGGGGAAGCCGTCCAGTGACCGACCAAGGGGCAGCAGACTCGTCAAACAAGGCGCTGAAAGATGGGAGGAAGGCTTTTAGATGAAGACGCGATAGTGCAAACTTCAAAAATGGCGGAAACGTCTAGTAATCTGGTGTGTTTCAAATTAAAAGCTTGAAAGTCCACACATACACACATTTAGGCCCGTATTCTGAACGCTGACTAAAACTCGAACTTGACTTGAAATGAGTGTGACGTCATTTGAAATAGGTGTGAAGTCATTTGAAATAGGTGTGACGTCATTTCAAGTCAAGTTCGAGTTTTAGTCAGCGTTCAGAATACGGGCCTAAAACTCGACGATTCGGCTCATCTCAGACCCATTATAGCCAGGAAAAAACAAAACAAAATAACTTAACCGGTTTCAAGGCTTATCCAAGGCCTTTTTACAACCAATATTTACAATAAATTTCAAGGTTCCTTGCTCATTGGACTATCAAAACTACCTTTAAATTCCAGTATTTGACCAGCTGTGCTTGTTAGTGCCACAGTGATATTAGTTCGCAGTCGTTAACAATGCAAACTTTGTGCCCCCCCCCTCCCCACCAATGGACAAGGAGGAACGAGGAATACAGCAACGAACAGCAAATGGAACGCCACTTGCTCAGCTGCCCCCTTAAATGACAAAAATTGGTTGCACTGCACTGCAGCTCGCTCTCCATTTTTTGTCTCCAGTCCCAACCCAAGTGAAGAACTGTTCTCGGAAGAAATGGCTTTTGTGGACAAATTATTAGTATTTATTTATTTAATTTTATACCTAATTTTTTTAATACTTTTTTCACACTTTTTCCTTCCAACTTAACAACGAATATTATATTCGTTATCTAATTTCGTATCCATCTCCGATCTGCAATATTACAAACTTTTTTTTCATAGGTTTGAAATTGTTGTACTGGGGATTTATTTCTGAGTGTTATTTTTTTTTTCAAATTCTTCGAAACTGTTGTTGAACTTACTTTTTTTTTTTACTGTTTTTCAAATTCTTTGAAATTGTTGTTGAACATGCTACTACTATTAAATGTACGATTAAATGTACACCATATACGATCCATGGCTTCGTGGTGGATTTGGTGAAATTTTGGAGGTACAATAAAAAAAATTATTAAAAAAAATAATATTACTGCTGTGGCATTAACCTCATTCCAAACTAAGTACACTCACAAATTCAAATCTGTTTTAAGGCTCAGACAACAAAAATTCCTATTTTCAATCTTTTTCAAGCCTTGAATTTTCGGTTTTCAAATGTAAGACTTTTCAAGGCATTCAAAGCCGTGTACGACCCCTGGCAAGGCATCAACACAGAGTTTGGTAATTATTTGCAAAAAGTACTTTTCACGCATTCGACTAAATTCACCTGCCTGTCGAATACTTCCGTCGTTTACGGTTCAGAAAATGATAACGAAAACCTGCGCAAACGCTCATTTTGTTATTAAGAAAAGTTAATAAAACATTTTAAAACGCTACTCACAGCCATAGTGACGCCGCCGCCATACAGCGAGGTGAGAGCGCAACAAGAAAACCCGATTTTAACCAGAACATTAGTAAACGGAAATTATCTCTGACCGGCCAAGATTTTGGTTGCGGCTTCTGATGTTTAGCCATCATTTACGTGAACAGCGACTTGATTTACCCTAATTTGAAGAATTCACGTGTTTTTATCCGGGAAATCTGAAAATTAGGGTAAATTAAGGTGGCTGTTCACGGACATGACTAAAATTTTTTTCTCCAAATTACGTGCCTCGCTCGCATAACATACAACTACAGAAACCGCAACCAAAAACTTGGCCGGCCAGAGATAATTTCCGTTTACTAACATTCTGGTCGAAATCGGGTTTTCTTGTTGCGGTCTCACCTCGCAGTATGGCGGCGGCGTCACTATGGCTATGAGTAGCGTCATTAGCATGTTTTAATATTTATTTTTAAATAAATCAGCGTTTGAGCGGGTCTTCGTTGTTATTTTCTGAACCGTATGGACGAAAGGATTGGACAGGCAGGTGGATTAAGTCGATAGCGTGAAAAGTACTTTTCTCCATAATAGGGTCGTTGAACTCAAGACTACGAATACGAAGGAGAATATGAAGACTCAAGTAAGTAAGTATCTAACAGTCACTTTAATCGTTTTTCATTCTTGGTACACTTTTTCGTGTCATGTCTTTGCTACGGTGCTGAACAATTATGGGACCACGTGATCTGGATTTCAAACTGTCGTCTAAACCGTTGACTGTTGATGGTAAAATTAAAGAATCCGTGTTTCATCTAAACGCGTATAGTTTTAAATCAAACAAACTAACAAACAAACTCGCCCACAGGCCTCGAAATTGGCAGTTAGAAACGATAGAAAAGGTTTATTGCAAACGATGCAACGATGCTTGAGCGTGCCAATTTTTAAAACGATGCATCAAGTGATTTGAGTCACGGGATGCTCTGATTGAGTGAGCGAAGTGTACATAAAAATTGGATTGAACAAACTTAAGTCAGTTAAAGGGTTTATTTAAACTAACAGTTGTGATTCTTCCTCCCGCCACCTTATAATAATTATTATTATATATTAAAGGGTTTGTTACCCAGCGTGCACAACATTTGGATTGAGGAAACTTAATTCGGTGAAACATGGACATACACATGAACTGGTGCATCCAAGACCTTCTCTAGTTGTACATAATTACCCAGAGTTTTCCCAATATATCACACGGTTCAAATACTACACAATCTTGTTATGCCTGTACCCTGCACTTACGCACAGAAGCTTCCACGCAAATCCGCTGTGGCGCTTTGGTTGCTGGTTGCTCGGCGTTTGTTGTGCTTTTCCCCAAAATAGATCACGTGATTCATGGGTCGGCAGCCCATTGGTCACTGTCAGTTGGCAAGCCCCGGAATGCGCGGTTTGCAGCGGTACGCATGGTTGGTGCAAATTGCCTCCAAATCGCTCCGCATGACGTCATTCCAGGCCGCCCCGACAACACAGAACAAACTCTCGACGCCAGGAACCCGAGGAAAAGCTTCGACGCCAGCAATTCCTGCTACCCGTGAATGAAGACATTGTCGAGTGGGAAACTCAAAGAATTCTTTGTCTCGGCATTGTTGGCATTTTGTTTTAAGTGCGCCTTGCGTTTAACACCTTTATCGTCGCGTTGGAAAGAGAGAGAGAGAGGCTAAGACTTAAATACGCGTCAACTAATGAAATGTTCCGTGAATTTGCAGAGGTGTCTGTGGTATTTGCAAGGCCGACCGAAGGAAATTTCGGTACGACTCTTAAATTTTATCTTCGCGACTTTCAGAATAGAGAATTCCGAGATCACATTTCCCCAACAAACTACTAACGTGCATCGAACAAAATCAAAAAAGCTGCACCGTCCTCCACATATTTTTATGGCAGAGCCGCACACAGTGCTTCCACGTCTTTCTTACGATTTACCACATAAACCAAAAGAAATCCCTGTTTCCCCTTTTTTTAAAGGTACATTCCTCCTGGTCTTCTTTCCTGTATGCCTCAGTTTTGCAACAGTACTTCAGACGCATATAAATATTGCAAAGGCATTCATTTTTCTATCCTCCCCCCACCCCGACCCCGTGAAAAACGGTTTTACTACATTCACTCTAAACTATGTAAATGTTGCAAAAGCTATTTTCGCGCAGGATGCTCGAATATACTGAGAAGGTATGTCCTTTTAACAAAATGGCCCCTTCTAACCCTCTTTTGTTTTTAAGTCTCCTTTGAATTTTACCGTAATTCTTTACAAACTAGAGGAAGCCCGTGCTATGCACGAGGCCGGTCATGAATTAAGTTTACGGACACATTTCCCGGGACATTTTTCCGGCACTCTTCCCGACGACTTGTCAGATTGATCGACCACTCATGCCTGCCTCCTGTTTGCATGCAGGTAGAATGGGAGAGCGAATTTGCAATGCGGGCACGAGGAGGGGAGAGTAGATTGTTCGGCCCGACGACTTGTCAGATTGAACCTTTATTGAGTTGATCGACCACTCATGCCTGCCTCCTGTTTCCATGCAGGTAGAGAGCATTTTCAATGAGGGCGTGAGTAGGGGAGAAGTGGTTTTCCTTTTAGCCTTTCTTTTAGCCGGCCTCTAGGATTATTATATAGATTTGCCAACTAAATTGTGAACGGTACCGTAATTTTTTTTTCTACATCCTACTACTTTTCATGTTTTTTAAGACCTACTTTTAACTTTTTTCACATTTTCCGCATACGTACTTTTCATTTTTTTTTTCATTTTCCGCGTACTACTTTTCGTTTTTTTTTTTTGCATCGCTGTTTCTTCCCTATTCACGTATTACGATATATCATACCACCGTTCCACAATTTTTCAGTAAGTTTTCAACAGATTTTCAAAATTACTAGTAACGTATCTGATCACTGTATAATTTCAGTTTTTTTCCCGTTATTTCAGATGCTTTTAAAATTTTGTTATAATACAAAGAAATTTACTTCCACCACGTATTTAAATTATTCTACTCATGTTATTGATAATATCCCTATGACAAGATTTAAAAACCCAACTTCAAAAATCAGACCCGTCATGCCGAACTCAACGCCCAAGATCAGAGCGGATAATTAGTTTTTACTTCGGTTCGTGATTTTTTTACACTAATGCTCATATTTTTCACATTTTTTTTTTACTATTAGCATATTTTCTAATATTTCACACCGTCTTAACCCTCAATCTACTTGCGTTTTTTCAGAGAATATTCAGTAACAAAAGGGTCCGATAAGATAAATGCGAGTGTTCCACGGGCATGATGTTCAGTAATTCCTGTTTTTACTGACTAAACTTTAAAAAAAATTAATTTAAAATTTTTTTTTACGTACGTAAATTTAACACACGGAAGTGAAAAGAAATGTTGACCCCAAACACCGTTACCCGTGAAAATCGGAACTCTCAAATAGGATGAATTTTCCTAGTTTTCCCCTTTTAACTCTAAGAAGGTAAACAATTCACGGTAAGTGGAAATACTGTTTTAAAACATCGAGATATGTTAAACATTATCGGGATAAATAACGTTTGTGTCTTGCCATCCTTCCTCCCACCTCCCCCAACTCCAACGTAGCCAGACGTGGTTTACAATTTTGAAAATTTAAACTAGGTTTAAAATGTAAGGAGCAGGTTTTGGTGGAGCGTGTTAAAGTAAATTGTGGGAGTTTTGGAGAGGATGTACGGGTGTATGGGTTGGTGTAAAGAAAGAAAAGATTGGGGGGTTGCCTCTTCCTGTAGGTCCTCCATACCCCAGCTGTCCTACCAACGGGGTTCTTCACAAACCCCCAACTTCGGTCTATCCCTCACGTGGCCTAGGGGTTTCCCAGGAGAAACAAAACTGCACCGGATGTTGGGTGGGATTGAAGCAGACCGGTGCCAGACGCGGGCAGTCGAGCATAAACAAAAATATTTCAAGTGTCGAGGGGAAGGTAGGAGGGGAGGGGGTTGCATTTTGGGTATAAACAACGGAATTCGGTAGAACGAAATAGTAATCGGGTATCAGTTTGTTTAAAAACCATTTGACAAATTTAGTTGAGGGCGAGGGCTTCGACAAAAATTAAAAAAGTGTACGAAATTCGTAAATCTGTTAATCTTCCAACAGATTTACGAAGATTTACGGATTTGCTGGTATTTAAAGGCTAACAAAATATTTAAATAGGATTTAACGATTTACATGAAATTTTACGAGATTTACGCAGATTTGCAGAAGATTTACATAAGTTTTGCGGATTTACACAGATTTTCAGATTTACACGAAATTTGACAATTTGCTGGGATTGAGAGATTTACTAAAGATTTAATTATTTACAATAAGTTTTGAAAGATTTACACGGATTTGCAGAAAATTTAAAGATTTACGTAGAGATTTGCTGGGACTTAAAGATTTACAAAAGATTTAAGCAAGATTTAAATGATTTACGCCAGATTTGCAAGATTTGTAAAAGATTTACAAGATGTGTACTAGATTCACAAGATTTGAATGATTTACACACGATTTGAATGGTTTACACACGATTTCCAGATTTACAAGATTTGTGTAAGATTTGCAACGGATCTATAAATCTAAATCTTGGGTGTACCAGATTTCTAGCTTTGTCGAACCCTTCCGGTTGAGAGTCATGTATTTTCCAACGCAGGCGCATTTTCCAACAAATTTTCCAAGGCAACCAGGTTGTCTGAAGAAGCTGATCTGGTCACAACTGGAATGGAGAATCTAGAAAAATCCCCGCCAGCGTGTGCCGTCCAGGGTAGAGGGAGAGACCACCAAACTTCTTCTCTCCCCATCAGGAACCACAGTGATTTAAACGAATAATGTGTGCCTTACCGCATTAAACCCTGACAAAAGGCGTAGTTCTTGAACACGTGATTGTAATCACTGCTGGAATATCTGTACCAAAACGTCACTTACCTAAAACAAAAAGAAATAAACAATAATTAGAGCATTCCATGGGGGAAAAAAACATACAAAAGTTATAGGGAGACGTGCATCCTCCATTAAATTTGGAGGGGGAGAAGGGGAAATATAATTCATGAACGAGAATAAACTACCTTCAGTGGTTACCTAAAAAATCCTCAGGATCGTTGCACGCATCTGTTTCAAGGAATTTCAAGAACTTAAAGGTGCATTCTCCCGGTTGGCTTACCTGTACGGCTCAGTTTTGCAACACTACGTCAGACCCGTACAAATGTTGCGAAGGCATTGATTGATTTTCCTGTTTCTACCCTCGTAACAAACGGTTTTGCTACATTCAATCCAACCTGTGTAAAATGTTGCAAAGGCTATCTTTCTTCGCAGGGCACTCGAATATAATGAAAAGGAAAAGTAGCCTATTAAAAATAGGCATACTCGAGCTTCTCAGCATACTCGAGCTTCCTGCACGATATAGCGTTTGCAACATTCACACAGGTTAGAGTGAATGTGGCGAAACGGTTTCTGAATTCTGACGAGGGGAAAAATAGGAAAATGAATACCTTTGCAACATTAACACTTGTCTGAAGAAATGTTGCAAAACTGGGCCATACAGGAAAACCAACCGGGATGAATGTACCTTTAACTTAGTTTATTTTTCTTCTTCCAAATTCCACCACCCCAAAAATAAAAATCGGGCTACGCACGTATTTAGCAATATTATTTCCCACATTGAAGGGCAAACACAGAATATCACTTTTGGAAAACATTTGCAAATGTATATTATCAAATGCTTTGGAATGGAATAATTAAATTAAATTAAATTAATACCGGAAGAAAACAAGCTTATGTAACCGGTTCACAACAAGACATGCAACAAAAACACTTTAACACTGAGTCAGATTTTATTGTCTTTTCCACCTGCTGGTTGAATGTGCCGTCACAACAATTTCCGGGAGTGAGTTCCAAGAATTACTGGCTCTCACAGTGAAGCAAGACTGTGCAACAATGGTTTTGTCAACTTCATGTGTGTCTTCTGGTATGCATGACAGTCGACCGTTGAAAAAAACTGGTCGACAGGCAAAATGACTTCGCCAGACAGAATTTGAAGTCTTAATAAGGTCTCGCAGAACTTCGGGCCGATTGCTGAATAAACCTATTATTATTATTATTACCTCTAACCCTATCTATCTATCTGTCAATATAATCACTTCAAAGGAGAGTTGCCATAACCCTAGTTATTTTCCACGTAGGCTAAAACTTAATCGACTTTTTCAAGTGCGTCAGCGCAAAATAATTAAACCCCTTTTTTTCCATCTTCGAAGACGGTCTAATAAGATAGTCCATGTCATCCTCACTGTTAGTCACTTCTTGCTTTGCGAGTTTCAAATTCGAACAAATAGTGAAGTACCCCCCCCCCCCCCTACTTCCTTTCCATGTGGCTGCTGAGGGGCTCCATCTGGCTCCACCGTTCTTTTCCATCTGGGAACGCCAGGGTTTTCAAGACACCATCTGGTACCCCGATTCATTTTCACCTCGAAAGTAACCCCCGAACCCCCAGACGTCACCCTACCCCCTCCCCCTCTAAAGAAGATGGACGTTACAAGGCTGAAGCAAGGACGGACATAACCTACTTAATGTCAAATATAAAAAAAAGCAAGGTCTTGAAAAAAAAGCATCCTGTACCCACTTCCACAGTTATCTCCCCCCCCCCCCCGCCCGTCATCACACCGTCTGGAATTCCGCCTCCCGTTTTTTCGACCCCTTGTCCTTACCTCTTCATTATCAAAAAGGAATTCAACGATTTTACATGTTAATTCAATTTAATTCAAATTTCGTTACGAAGAAAAAATTCGCAACAAAACGAGGAAGGGCCAACAAGACCACTGATACCCAGCCTCATAATTTAAAAAAAAGTAATGTACATCTGGCATATTTTGATAAAAATGGTTTCTGTTTTGATAGTCTCATTTTATACATATTAAGGGATTGAGCTGTAACCACCTCAACTGGATCCCGTTCCAAATTTTTATTACACGATTTGCGATGAAAAACTTTCTATAATCTCTAGAAAATGGGAGCAGTGATAATTTCAGAGGGTGACCTCTGGTAATGTTACACGAATTTAAGGGGAAAAAAGTGTCCGTTGTTAACCTTGTACCAGTCATGGATTACGATAGGGCAAGGTCACATTTGAGTCTGCGGAATTCCAGTGGGTCTGCTCCCAACACTTCTAGTCGTTCACTGTAATTTAAGTTAGATAAGCCCAACAATTTTTTTGTAAACACATGATCAATGTCCTTGGCAAGATGGGGCGATCAAACAGGGGTTACATATTCCAAAATGGGTCATTAAAAACAGCATTTTCCAGTCGTCTGTTCAGCGGAGGCCTGGAATATGCAGCGACGACTTTGGCCGTCCGTCCGTCACCTTTTCCAACTCCGGATCGGTACCAGCTAGCAACAAACGGTTTTCACCATTCGATTCAGCGTCCAAAAATTAATTAAAATG
>JAHWFP010232854.1:32898-71672 GCA_023313725.1 Lithobius niger | reverse complement strand
AAACGGTTTTCACCATTCGATTCAGCGTCCAAAAATTAATTAAAATGAATTGTAAAAAAAGACCCGAAAGTGTGAAGCTGAAGTGGCCTGGATGTGGCCGCCAAGTGCGCCCATCAGCTACAGAACGATGCCAAATAGAGACGAACGGTGACGATTCAGCGTCCAAAAATTAATTAAAATGGATTTTAAAAAAGACCCGGAAGTATGAAGAAGAAAGCCAAAACTTTCTAGCCCACACTAACCAGATGATAACACGTGCTATCCTCTCCTCTTTCATCCACTCTGGTTAGGCCTCACAAGCTAATTTCAACCATTTTTCCTAGCATATTTTAATTCTTAACCTTACTTAACACGAGTCCATTGCTTAGTTGATATTACACAATCAAACACATTTTTTCACATTTCTATCATTTTGTTCACAGAGCCTTACAGTAAAATGATGCTGACTTGTCTGCCTGACTATTTATGGCCAACTAACAGCCACCAATTCGTAACTGTTGGTTTCTAACTTTCCAAAGCAGTTAACCTTTGACTTTTTAAAATTTTTTGTTGGGGGGGGGGAGGGGAGGGGTGGCTCAACGTCTACAATGAGTAGAATAAGGGAAAAATAAGAGTAGTGCAATAAATTCCGGAAGGGGCCCCTTTTATTCCATTTCCCCATCAGTTTGGGGCTGTTAATGGGAAAATGGAAGGGAATCGTGGGAAGGGGAGGTGGGCCCCTTCTAGAATTTTGTCCAGGGCCTTGAGTATCCTCAATCCCGGCCCTCCAACTGGGACATTCCTGTTTGGCGTATTTTTTTTTACACATAACCGTACTTTTTAGCAGTCGAAAACCCTCTCTGATGTGTTTTCCCACTTCCCACAGCTGCGTAAGACAGGCAGGCATGCATGGCCCCGGTGGGGTAGAGTAGGAATTTCTGAATGAACGAACCCTCCTACTCACCAACCCCCAACCCACATCGTCTGCGGTCCAGCTGCGAGCCAGATAAAACAGGAAGTGCGTCCACAGGGCACCCTTTTCCGGTTTCTTCGATGTAAGCAACTTGAAGAAAGTAAAGGACGGGGGTGGGGGAGGGGGGAGAAAGAAAATGCGGGGTTAGGAGAGGGTAGAAATAGGTGGGTGATAAACGCCAGAGTTGAAGGAAAAAAGCTCTATCCAGTATTGTATCTTTCTTTCATGAGCTGCCCCCCTTTCCGACTCGTATGTAAAAGCCGACCCCGCAATGCATCACGAGCGAGGCCAGGTCACGTGGCAAGATGGTGGAGGAGGAAACAATAAAAAAAATGCGTCGTAGAAGCTGCTAAGGGAACGGTACATGAAAGGGGGGGGGGGGGGATTTTAAAGCAGTTTAAGAATTGAATTAACTCTTTTAGCCGAGTCAGATCGCATACTAGACTAAGGGCTGTTGCGAATTCAATTCCAGATTTCAAAGTTGGAATTGTACCACCCCAGCAAGGTTACGCTGATGACGTCATTTGTGAAATCTGCCAAGCCCGAAGTCCACATGACGTCAAATTGTAATGTGCCATTGTCACTCCAAAATTAAAACTCATTGTTAGTTGAAATAATCCTATTTGATCAATTGTTGTAACAATACATAGCTATGATCTGCCTGTACATAATGCTTGACATCAATTGTAACGGCTCGAGCTCGCTTGGTCTTCCGCCGGGTGCTCCCAACAATTAGGTATTAACCTTAAATTCCAATCCGCCACCAACTCTCCAACTCCCCGCATCCAAAGGTAATTGCGGCCCTATAATTAGAATTTTCCCCAATTTCCCCAATCCCCGAACTTAAATTTAAACCAGACCAACCCTGTTGCTAGTTCAGCACTGCAACCCCGTAGCTACATAGTTTAGCAGTCAACGTATGAAATAGCCCGAAACTAACTAATCCAAATTTTCCCAAGTGAGCCTAATACCGTTGACATTCCATTTAAGGCCCTAAGCCAAGGTTAGTGTCGTCCTTGAACTTCAGGCGAGCCTGAGCACACGATCGCTCATATGTAACATTAAACTAACACCAAAACTGAACCACGACTACCAGCTTTGTTCCATCTGTAAGGTTAATTTGGAATTCCCGCAACCCCTTGACGAACACCACGGCACATTTTCAAGCAAGTCCCTTAACTGTGGGGTTGGCATTGGGGCATCTCTCACATGTACTAAAAACCCCTACAGGGCGCGTTTATGTATCGACTGGCTTTTGCATTCTCGCAGCTAGAAACCGTCTGAAATCCAACATATGGCAGCGGTTTTAGATCTGCCGTCTCACAACAAAAACAGTCAATAATGCGAGTTCAGAAACGACTGGGGAATTGTTTCGTCAGGAATTCTTTACCTTATCGCCAGGGATTATAAGACGGTAAGCATTTACTCAAACGATGTCGGATTTAGCTAATCCAGGTAGTGTTGTTACCGCGACATCGACGACTCTGCCATCGCGATTAACTTCTAGCCGCGGGAATGCAAAGGTGAGACGTTGCTTAAATGCGCCCTAAATGTAGAAACTTAAAAAGATTAGTTTGGAAACTCCCCAACCGCATACTTCTTTGGTTCTGATCGGAAGCGGAAATCCAAGACTTCGAAATTGACACGAATTTAACGTGTTTTAGTCCGTTTTTAGTGTACTACTCCCTTCGGAGCCAATGTTAGGGGTGTCGCTTTGGAGGGGAGGTAGAGGGAAGTCACGAAACGACATTATTGCATAAAATCTCATCCCGACTGATAAAATCGTCGTCTTCCTATCTCTATGTATCTCCATCGGTGCGTTTGCCTGTGCGTTTGCCTGTTGACACGACAACATGCGTAAGTTTGTCCCAATTTGGTTGACTTTTTGTGACAAACAAGGTGATAAATGAAATTTCAGACAATTTATTACCCCTAGCAACCACGGTCCCGTTGAACCTACGCATGGTACGTACGTTATTGATTGTAGGCAAAATATTTGCGTTTTCTTGGTGCCCCTGTGTACCGTAGTTCTGTAACTAATTGTGCACTGCCCACCGTTTTGTCAAGGTCCAATATTTTGTCAAGGCCGAAGGTCTTCACCGATGTTTTTACCAATACAATTTTGTTCAGTGCTTTTCTTTGAAAGTGGCGGTTTGCTTACGTAGCTCACCATTTTTTTATTAATTTAAGTTTTCACGTTTTAAGCACTAGCGACTCCTTGTTTATGACGAAATATTGTTGCTGCTAAATTTTCACATTTTCATTGGTTACATGGCCCTACACGTTTGGGAAATATATTTTATTGCAAATACAGTGGTAAATGTAAGTCTACAATGGAAACCTTTTTTTCCAGTTCTTCCCCAGAATTCTTCTCAAAACAGTACAGAAAACACCATAAAACTGAGCAAAAATGTGTAAAATTGATAAAATTTGTAATTTTCCAAATTGTTTCAAACAGTTTCGGTTCCAGCCCACGTGAAAAACCCACAATAAAGCCCACTAGTGGTTTTTCCGCCTATTTTACCTGTGTTTTTACTTACTTATCTGCATTAAAAAAAATAAGCATTTTTCCAGGAATGGAAATTCTTTATTACTTTCCAGGATATTTTAAGATTTTCCAGGATTCGCACGAACCATGAAATGCCTACAAAGCTGCGTTAAGCCCACGAGCACGATTTGTTTTCAAACATTTTCCAGCGATGTCGTTTAGCTAATAGAATGCACCAATCATTAGCATATGTATCGTGCGCAAAAGTAAAAAAATGGTAAAAACATTTCAGTATAACAGTAAAGTTTTACGTTTTAAGTTTTACAGTACAGCAACAATGCAGTATCTGAAACCTTACACGAAAGTTTATTTGTGTTCCGTTGCTGTTTTGACTTCGGATCAGTTAAACCTTACCTCAAGCATCAGACGAGTTCGTTTTTGTTTTCTAATTAAGTTACTAGCTTAAACCAAGCCGATACAAACAGTAGTAATGTACCGTCGGTAACTATAAAACACCCATGAAATTAGGCTGTAAAAACTCTGTAAATCCCGATAAAATCAGGAAAAAAAATCAGGAAAGTTTTTTCCGCACCCCGACTCTTCCCAAATCAAACAAGGGGCTACAGCGACTATCTAGTCGCATTGGTCTTCTGATAGTTCCTCAATTTCCAATGTTGAGGCGCACACCTCTATCATGCACTACAACAGCTATCTCTATTATATAATCTAAAAACAGTAACCATCAGAATTGCCCGTTACAAATGTGTTAGCTTTTAAACTAATTTTACGTTTTAGGCATAATTGTCAGCGGTTAGGCCTAATTTACAACTTTAATTTCGTAAGTAGCAACTAACGGAGGTTTGGATTGTATACAGTAAGCCTATTCATTTTTGCAACACGGTATGCCTCCGCGCACACAATTACAGTGTTACAACGTAATGCGCAACGTAGCCTAATATAGATCAGTGGTAGTAGAGAAGGGACAGGAGAAACACTGCAGCAGCGACTCTAGCAACTATTGACGTTGCCATGGTAACGTGATTTTAGATCTAATTTTCATTTTTTAGGCCTAATTTTTTTAACGGCAGTTTTAGTTTCGTAAGTAGCAGATAGGCCTAATGGAGAATTTGGTTCGATCGTAAGCCTATTCATTCATGCAACAATGCGACAAGACTCTTTTAAACGAAGCTAAAATGTTTTTGTTTTTACGGCTGCGTTAACACAAATCTTTAGGATTTCAATTCGACGATGAAATGTTATTATTTAATTTAGTTACGACGAAGAAGTATATTAGCTATAAGGAGGCAACGATGTTTTAATTTGCCATATTATTTAACTAACTTTTGACACTGAATCGAACGTTGTAAACAGTGGTCGTCAATTTCTGGTACCGTTGCGAAATTGAAAAAAGCGACGGACGGACGGACAAAGTCGTTGCAATAGTCTTCTCAGCCGGTACGGCTGTACAGAAGACTAAAACTCACGTTTACTGCAGAATATTAAGCCCTGTGTAAATTAAATTTAGCCTAAACCCTACACTAACAAAAAAAGAAAAAAAAGAAGCGAAATAATATTGTGTAGGCCTGAAGTTTCATTATTTCTGCTTGACCGGGGGAATACTGAATTACCAAAAGGTGACGGCTGGTAATCCTAAATGTAAATTACAGAGGCCTCACGAGCTTTAAATCGTCATCGATTCACGGCACTAAACCAGTAATCCGATTTTAAAGCATAATAGTATTGTAGCAACTACTAATTAGCGAAGCCAGAACGCACAAACGCAATGCCTTTTCCAATATTTTAATAATAAGGGGCAGCACAGAGTGGTTGAAAGGACAATCAAAGCAAGAATTTAAGTTTTAGCCAAGCTCAAATTCTTCCTCCTAAGTTGGAAAAGAATGGTTTCGAAAATGAAAACTTTTAAACGGAACTTTCTGGCAGATGTAAACCTTCGCATTCTAATCGTTGACGTTTTTTAACACACTTAAAGACAAGACACAGAGGAGGAAGTCATCATTTACAGCTTTTTCATTATTAATACGCTAACACCCAAACCTCTACGACCCTGCTAACATGAGGTATCATCATCGACAAAAATAACATTATCGACATCGCCTTGCGGGCGAGTAAAATTAAAATATTAGTCAAACAGTTAAATTTTGCAAATGCGATTAACTTTCCTGAAAAGATCGACTTCCCCCCCCCCCGGGGAAAGGCTGCGACTGGGGAATTAAACAATCCGCCGTGCAGCATGCGCGGGTCCGACCATAGTTTGAGAATGTGAAACCGTTGGAAGATTTATAAATTTGCAGATCTCTTACACTTTTTTGTCTTTGTGGAACTCTCGTTTTAATGCGTTACTTCATTAATTAACAAATCAAAACATATTTTCGATCAGGTCAGGACGCAAACCAAGATGGCGTCGGTCTACTCCGGTTAACCAAGACAGCTCGGCCATATTACCCGTAATGATACTTGCAGACCAAAAACCCCTATTCCTGGAATGGGAAACGATACTGAACGCCACTTCCAGGAATGTTGCGTGGGTGGGGAGTAGGAATACGTGTTCAGAAAGCGCAACGCGCGTGGGCGGGTAGGGAACGCGCCATGACAGAGCACCAAACGTCCCAAGATTAACGATCGTCATACCCAGTTATAAATGGGAGAGCAGCAGTCGTGGAATTTAAAACCCACAAGTGCATTTCTTGTACCGGCATACGCGCCATTTTGAGCGCAATTAGAAAACGGTCAAATCCTACAGTGGAAACGTATCCTAGGCATCTATTCTAATGCAAAAACAAAATACTTTAGCCTACTGATAGGGCCGTTCCAAATTAATTAAGTGGTTCTCGGGAATGGTGCTAAAAAAATTGATGCGAGCAGGCGGTGCTTTTTTTGTTACGTTTTATTCGTGATTTTTCAGATGCTGGTGATGGCTTTTTTTTGTTCACCAAACAAAACGAAATCAGTAGCTTAAAACATTTTGTTGTCGAGTTCAATATGATCTCTGTTTTAATGCCAAGATCAGTGTGAAAAATTTGCGCATTTGATAAAATATTTGGTGAAAGTGCTGATACGTGATTGGTACTTGTTTTTTTTTAGACAATGTTATAAACAAAGTTTCATGCAGTAAGCAAAAAAAAAAAACCATGCGTGTGCTCCTGAGAACCATTTAATAAATTTTTAGTGAATCAAGCAAAACTAAGCTCAGCAAATGAGCGACTGAATATTGTGGCCCACGTGCCCCCCCCCCCCCCGCACTTAAAAAAAAATAGGTGGAGAGAACTGCACAATCGGGAAAAAATAGGGGGCTAAAAACGGTAAATTTTCAATGGCACATATAGTAAACATGTTTATTCATACCTTGGCTACCAATGACTTTTTTGCAATCTCAACTTCCAGCCCAAGGGTAATCTAGACAGTAAGACTATGATTTGTCACGTTTTTTTTTAATGTGGACTTTAAACGAAACTATGCTCAATTAAATATTGTGTCGTTGGGCTATTTTAAAGACGATTTTACCACAGCCCAATGACGTATATACACGACTTCGTAAAAAATAGGGCTTAAAGGGACATACCTTCTCACCATATTCGAGCATCCTGCGTAAAATAGCTTTTGCAATATTTACATAGGTTAGAGTGACTGTAGCAAAACCGCTTCTCAAGAGGGAAAAACTAGGAAATTGAATGCCTTTGCAACTTTCACACGCGGCTGAAAAAATGTTGCAAAACTGAGCTAAACACGAAAGTCAACCGCGAGGAACGTACCTTTAATTCTAACTAAATCAACATTATTTAAGATAATCGACTAAATAAGCCTAATGAACCTGTGCATAAAAAATGCAATTATTATTTCAATTGACTACAGCGAAAATCAAAGCGTTAGTTAGCATCTATCTAGGGCCTGATGACGTATACGCATGACGTCATGCACTGATGATTGCAATTGAAACGTGGAGTCATCTAGTGGTGGGGATTGCAAGTTTTTAACGACTTGTTAGACTTCATCACCCTAAACTGGTCGTGTTTGAAATTTTTATATGATGTGTATATACGTACATCATTGTGCTGTGTAAGAAGTTCAACTTCAGTACAACTTCGGGTCGACTATCCATTTGCTACCAATGACGTATGTATAATACGTCATTGGTCGCCGAGCCGTCAGTGATGATCCTAAGTCACCACATTACAAAAGTAGCAATAAGTATTTACAAATGAAATAATAAGCCCAACGCGCAATAAGGGCCCCCGCGCACACGGCGGCTAGGTCGCTGCACCCAATGAGAATGCTTACGGCAGGGGTGCTTAAAATTCGTACTGGACACAATTTCCCACAAATTTATCCTACAGATTTTTCAAATTTCCGTAGCTTTTCACAATGTAGGCAAGCCATTTTTTTAGTGAATTTCCACAGTTCTCTGAAATTTCCCGCGAACCTCGTTCTAGCGTTCTAGCATATTCTGCACACCTGGCGTACGGTATATGTATGTAGCAACGCGCGCTGGGCTGCGGCGGTCAGACGGTCGCGGCGGCCAATGGGATCCCGAGCAGCGTGCGGGCAACCATACTTGCCCCGTGTTCATTTTTCACCACGTGATCGAGGGTTATCAATGAAAAACCTACGTGGCCGCGCGGCACGTCGCTGTGTTTTTTTGGCCGCGACGGCCACTAGCCACACGACCTGGCCGCCCAGTGCACGGGAGGCCTTATAGTAAGCGAGGAACGCAGCATCATTGGCGATATTGCCGTGGTTACCGTGGTAATGCCGCCATTTTTTATTTCAAGTTTCGCCTCCTACCAGAACCTGACAAGTGCTGCCTTCTGGTGCCGTTGATGGAAGGAGGTATTATTTATTCCATGTTTTCAGAAAAGCGTCATTTACGTACTCCAGTTTGCCTTGACTGACGGCCTTGATGTTCTCAGCAATGTCACGTCGTGGCCGCCATATTGTCTATTCCCCTTAAAAAGTTGTCGATCGGGCTTGATAGTTTACTGGCTATGGTCAAAATCACTCTTTAACTTTAGCGTCTTTTTAGAATGAGTAGATGGACGAATAAAGACAGGGAAGTGGAGGGGAATGGGGGATCACGAGCTTCAGCTCGAGGCACAGATGGATAAAGGGGGCGTCATTGCGTGCGCGACAACATAGGACGCCAAAGCGATTGGGCGGGAGACCTGGCTACGGGTGGAGTATGAGGGGGGGAGGGGGAGTATGTAGCTGCTGTTTTGTTCCCATGAGTGACCACGCCAACCACCAACCTCTGATTATCAGACGCACGACGTAACCCTTCTGTCACGGAAAACAACACCGATTCACTCGCCCTCATCTCGCATTACCCCACCTGCCCTTCAGGGCGTAAACATCCAGTGTTCTTGAATGATGGGGAAGGAAGGGGGAGGGGTGTATTGTTCGGTTGACGTAACAGAAAACGGCTCAAAAGTTAACATTCGGTTATTGCATAGTCGTGGGGGAAATTAAATTAAATGTTGCATTTCTATATTCTATTTAAAAATTTGCCTTCCCTCCCATCTGGCATTCCGGTATTCGGTTCATTTCCCAAAAAAAATATAAATAAATAAACAAAAATTACGCCAACAAAAACGTGAGATTTTCAGATTTTCCAATGGTATACGGTGTGGCAAAAAAAAATTCGAGTTAGTTGAAGAAAAATTGACACTTTGTAAGTTGTTTTTTTAATTTTTACTACGGCTAAACTACCCTGGGAGAAAAACACAGCTCAATATATGAAGGTCAGAGTGATGATAAAATAACTCCTAAAATGGAAGACGGTCTAATTTTTGTTGAAAGAGGGCATTTTGTTCTATTATATTTATTTTAGGTTGCTTTTTATTTTAAGTTCCTACACAACTGCGTACTTTTTTCCCTTGAAGACCGAACGTGTTAAAGGACCGTTCATTATTTATCAACGGAGGAGGTCATGAACATTTTTATATGAAGGAGGAGGGGAGGTTAGAATTTTTTTTGAAGGTGCTATCAAACCGGGGGGAGGGGGAAGGTCAGGAAACAAATTGCGTGAAAGGAGATGCACAACAAGTTATAGAATGTTAAGGTAATAAATTAATTTAGCTCGGCACATCCCACCGTCCCACATTTTATACGGTATTAAAGTAGGCCTTATACCTTTCGAAAACTCATTTCATGAAATAAAATTTTTTTTGAGGGGAGGGGGAGTCACGGATTTTAGTTATATTGATGACGACAATCCCCCAGCCAACCCCTGTTGATAAATAATGAACGGTCCCTACGTGAGTTTCTAGGAGTATTTAGGAATATTTTTTTCCCCTTTCTCACGATATTCAAGCACTTTTCTAAGCCTGGAGTTGTATTTTCATTTTCCAGGTTTTCAAGGAAGCACCCGTACAAACCCTTTCAGAAATAAAAAAAAGAAGTCCAGGGATAAAATGATGGCACCTCAGAAAATCAATTGGTTAAAATCCTACACACACAAAAAAAAAAAAAACACACACAATCGGGCAAATTCTCAACCCAGTAACTTGTTTTTATTTTCCCCCAAGTCACATACATACATTGATTGGGAGCGGGATTCGTACTGGCGTCCTCTTGTTTTAGAGGCCAGGACACTAACCACTGGGCTTGCTGCTGTCACTTTGTTCGGCATCCCCCACTTACAAAACTCGCGAAATTTTAAAACCGGCCCTAGACTCCTAGGAAAGAGATCTAAATAGACTGTGATGCTAGTTCGAGTCCTGGCAATGGTCACATTTTTTTCAACACATTGGCCATAAATTAAAGGGGCGACTACCGCTCCTAATTGTTAAAACGCTGTAGAGCAAGTTGAATCAGCTGTTACCGGCTTGTATAATTCTCATGTTACACGCATTTAACGCCACACACAGACACAAAAAATACGACCCTGTCGGTTTCAAAAACCGAAACCAAAACCAACAATATTGTGACATTTTAACCAAAAACGCTCGCAAATCACGTTTTTATACGGGTCATCATTCCAAATTATGGTTAATAAAAGTCGACTTAATACGACAGGGGACAGACCATAATCAGGACAGGCCAGAAAGAATAATCAGGAAAAGAGCAAAAAAACAAAACGGGGGGCGGACAATGACTTACCAAAGATGATGCTTCGGGCACGCCCCCTCCCACCGCCCTATATACATAGCATCCCCCTCCCCCCCCCCTTCTTCAGGCCTCCCACCAGGGTCGTCTCATTGTTCATTTCCCATACTCCCGTATCGTCACAATCGACCGAGAATGGCGTTACCCCGATTTTAGGAACCACTCTTGCTTCCATTGTCGTAATGACTATGTTGCGTGACTGATTCTCCCCCCCTCCCCACCCCATTCTTCCCTCCCACACACAGACGGCTCACGTGCATATTCACTCGAGTAAATGTGATTCCTAGTAGGCTCGTGCACGCGTGGCTTTACTAGATTGTTTGCATAATCTGCATCATTAAAGACGTATGATGTGCGTGTGTGTTTGTGTGTTCGTACCTCTACTCCTCTGGTACCAAGGCACCAACAAAGATGGGAGTAGGACCAAACGAAAGGCAATTAAATTGCGCTTCGGTTAGGCCTATTTTCATCGTTGTAACTTGATATTATTACTCTCAAATACGCGAAAAAAAACCTGAAAATATGAAGTCAAAAATTTTATTTTTTACCCTCATGATGTTTGTTCACGACGTCACAGTTTGTTCGAGCACGGGTTAAAATTCGTGACAAACAAACCGTCTTGAAGCTGTTAGTTACGTACCGAGATAATTTAGGAAAGGATACACACAAAAAGTAACCATAAGAACGACGTATTTTGCACCATACCACATACAGATCTTGAAATTGGTTTTGTACCAACGGATTTGATGCATGGAAAAATCAGACCACTAGAGCAGTGACATTTGCCGCCATATTGGCACCAGTATGAGTTTTGGAGGGCATAACTACAAGGTGCACGACATAAAAATGGAGGGAAAAACAACGGAAGAGCGCATTTCTTAGGCTTAAAATAACGTTGTTTTCTCCAACAACAAAAATCGCGCGTTTTAGGTCTAAGAAATCACTATTCACAGCATCGGCTTCAGTGTGACGCCCTTCTGTTTCTCTCTGAAGTGCCTCTTGCAGCTAACCCATTAAGGCTCCAGCATAGAGTTATATACAATAATACTACGTCGTGTCACCGCTCTATAGATCTGGTTTTAAAAGGGTGTCAACCATTCGTGTTTCTGAAGCACGGAGGTGCGTGGATTGAGCGAGCAAAGCAAGCGATTTCCACGTAAACTAAACCTTTTCAAAGTGTGTTTCGCTTTGCCCTCTCAATCTTTCATTCTCACCTTCATAGGGAGTAATTCTGGAGGAGAAGATTTACAAAGTGCAAACAAACAAATCCTATGTTTTGAATGATGTAGGTAAAATGCAGACGAGCTGAGGAATGTGATGAACGAACTGTGAGCAACAACAGCAACTAGTTTGTGTCAAATAATCAGTACATCGATTTTGTGATGCTCTTGGAATCAAAGAAATCATATGAAGCATGCATCAACGCCAATGGAGTGAGCAATGCGAAATAAAAGTAGTACAGGCAGTGCTGTAAAACGGACACAATGGCCAGCCGAGCCATCAGCCTCCACAAACAATGTGGAATGGCCGGTGACTACTTACAACAATCTCTTCTAATAATGAGGGTATTCGATGATTGAAAATGGAATGATTGTTTGGCAATAAACTGAAAACTGGGCCTTAGGGCTTCGGGCAGATGACCAGGAGTGGTTATCGCTCGTTAAACCCTTTAAACCTTTGAAAACTTCACTTTCAATGGATAAAACAATGCTTCAGATACATGCAACTTAAAACAATGCTTCAGGTAGACGCAAGTTAATATTAAACCGCCAGCTATACCACACGCCATGGCTGCTTGCTGTGACGTGCATATCACGTGACTGGGCTAGTCCAATCAGACGGCCAAACAGTCGTTGTTCTCGTTCGTCATTGGCTAACTCATGGTGACGTCACGACAAACGGCCATTGCGCATGGTTTAAGGTTCCGTCGTTGTGCAAGCTATACATCACGCTGAATGAGGCTTTAACCGCTTTAACAGATTAGAGAAACTCGGTTAAATATTGAAAACGTTATTTACTTCCTTCCTCTCCAGAAAAATAAGGACAAACCCGGCGGGCTAAAAGTTTTGACTTTGATGTACAAAGGAGTATTTCTTTATATCTGCTGGAAATATTTATATGTAAGTTCATGAAGTCCGGGGCAGGGGAGGCGCTGATTGAGTGAGCGAAGCGAACGAAAATCAGCGTTTGTTAGCCAATGCGCGCAGAAATACATAGATGGGATACACGCCTTCTGCAACAAACACACGAAAGACCAAACCGTCCAAATGGTGCATCCAACACCACCCGGGCTTCGGCTAGTAAGTATATACGCAGTACATTAAAACGTAAACTCGGTAAAACGCTAGGGAAGTAATATTAGGGTCGTATGATTGATAAGGGTTCACCGCTAAAATAAATTTTTCAACCATCAAATAATATTTGACTCAACAATTACACGAATAGGAAACAACAAATGACAGAGAAAATGAATAAGTTGCAGACAATCGACATCGATTAAGTGTTTTTCTAAGAGCTCGATAAACTCAAACAGTTTACACGAAAAAGAAAAGACCCCATCTCCGATTGGGATTCGAACTCAGGACCTCAGGTGAACCAACAAAGAAGGTCAATGATTTGAGAATCGGTCAGTTCGAAGATTTTTTTTTTGTTTCTTTGAATACGCAGTGTGTTAACTGCGCTGTCGTAGAGTCAGTCAACGAAACAAACCTAAAATAAGTTTACGTTTTTTTGCGATACTGAAGTTGTCGATTTTAAAGCCGTGAATTACGAACAAAAAAAAAAGTAAATAACTCTAAATTCGTCCACTATTTGCTAAACTTTCATTCCTCAACGGGACGCAACATGAAGCGATATGGTGTACCAAAGACGTCAAAACCCGTCTAACCAACCCACAGTCAATCACCTTACACTACACCGATTTAGGTGCAGTTGGCAATTCGTAAAATTTCTGCTTATCTGTTGAAGGTTTTACTTGCACACTAGTCTCCGCAAGTAACGTGAGAGGGCACCACTACTCCACATATCTCTCGCAATTATTAAAGGCGCGTCAACAAGACGTCTTTTTGAACAATAATGCGTTTCGTACAAGTTAATTAATTAATGGAACGAAAATACATGTCTTAAAACACCTGGTTGAAATTTTCAACGGCGCTAAAACTCTCGCCTTGCGTGTGGTGTTTTTCCCAAGATGGTGGCCACAATTGCAACGCGACCGAGAATACAATACAACCACCGAATATATCAATGAGCTACCAACACACACGGCATTTCCTCCAAGATGGCGCGTTCAATTTTCAGCACTTCCTTACGCTTGGTCCTATTACGACACAACGCCTTGGCTCTCATACATCGCTTCCACATTACTATCCACAATTAGCGTAGGAGGGCAGCACTACGCGAAATATAAGCTTAATCGGTAGCAAAACCTTCGTTTGTTTACTAATATCGGCTGTTAACCCTAAAAGCCCCGCCGTCGCACGCTTCCCGGCGAAGCTGCCGTGCTTCTCCGTGAAGCCAACAAACGCAATAAGGCCGTAACTAGAGCAACAAGAGTGCTATATAACGGAAGAGAGGCCGTGAATTCGTGAGGCTTGGTCATTCAGGTGTTGCCGACCTTGGCCGTGAGAGGGAGAAGGGGAAGCCACAGGCCATTAGTCACGGAAAAATTAGGCGGGACCGGTTGCTAGGAAACGGCAAGCAAGCGCCACCCAATATCGTTACAAGGCAGACACACGAAAATTCAGGGCGCAAAAGAAAATGGGATTTAGAAGGGAACAAAAAGAAAAAGAAGAAATGCAAATAAGGGGAAGCGGTACAAAATAAATAAACAAAAAAATAAATAAAACTTAAAGGAAAGGCAGCTAGCTAGACGGGCACGAAGACGCATGGCACAACTGAAATTTTTAATTATTTTAATCAAGGCCGTGATTAATTAATTCGTCCAGTTTCCTGGATTAAGGGTCGTTATGGCAAGTAATTCGAATGGAAAGGTCCGTTAGTTAATTCGCGACCAAGAACCAGGATTTGCAAGCAAGCTGGAATTTCGTATAAAGGCCTTTTCCACGCCTTGAAACGTACAGTATGGAATTCCCACAGATGGTCCACAATCGGCTGGAGAAGACGGCAATTTTCTTGCGTCACAATTTTCACCACACCGAAACGGGTATTATTAGGATAAAAACATTTTTTTTACCATAAAACTACCTTGTAAATCATTCCTTCCTGTTAAACGACGGGCTCCCATTTCGTAGTTAAAATTTTTTTAAAATATTTAAATATTAAAAAATGTTGCAGTAGGTCTACGCTAATATTTTCTTTCATACGCAGCAATGATTTTGTTCCACGATTTTGACCCCCAAGTTATGTAAGTAGCTAGTAGGGAAGTGGACGATTAACTTAGAGGCAAAGCTCAGTCCTAATTCACTCCTTACTGAATAGCTAGGGGACTATCCACAGAGCGTTACATATTAGGCATCAGATTAAGTTGTAGCTTAGTCTGACCATCGTTCACTCCATAGGTCTAACCTTTCAGTTCGACAACCCCCAACACCAAGTACGGATCCATCGTTCGGCCACCGGTATTTATACTGGTGGAAAACAATGGATCCTGCCCAAGGCTTTATGTCACGTGACTGGCTGACTGGTGCGATCCAGTTCCAGCCATTTTATCGGCCAGGTTTACCACGGAGTGTGAAAAAACGTAAAAACCGCAAGTGTCCCCGGCAGTACCCCTGTGTTAGGGAAACACCCTTCATTTAACAATGCCTACCTACCTAATCATGTCTTGTTTGGTTATTTCGCCTGAAATAGTTTTGTGCATGAATAAACACTAAGCCAGTAACACAGGCGATAGTCAACACAGCTTATATTTCGGTATCAACAAGATAACGAAAGCGATACCTTCATCAGACATAAAAATGCAAAAAAGATAAAAGTTAAAAACAGCTTACATACAGTATTTTATCTTTTTACATTATCTTTCTTTAATTTTTACCCCTGATGAAGGTGTCGCTTCTATTGCCATGTTGATACCCATACATAAGCTGTGTTGATTTGTCGCCTCTGCTACTGGCTTAGTGTTGTATTCATACAGCTTCTGCACATTTTACACATTGAAAAAGTTGTGTTCATCTTTGAAAGTCAATACCGCCAATCCCCCCCCCCCCCCCTCCGATTTCACTGAATCAGACAGCGGGTACCAAAGTTACCGTTTAGACAGACATATAGACATATAGACATATAGCACGGTTACGTCCCGTTTCGCCAAATACCGTCCACGAAATTTTAGGCACACGAAACATTTTTTAAACGTTGAGATACGAACATTTATAACGTGATAATGGTCAGACATTTATAGACAAACACCCGTTTTGCAGGATTCCATTTTGCAGAATAATTTGTTTGAATTAACGTGCCTCTCATGCGCTGCCGCGCTCACTGCGGCTAAACACAATATCAGAAACCGCAACTAATCACAAATTACTTCCAATTAGGCATGACTGTTTAACTTCTGCAAATTAAATTTTTGAAGTATATTTTGATTCTGTAAAACGGGATTCTGCAAAACGGGAATTCCCGTTTGGGAAAGGGTAACCATCACGTGTATAACTGACTATTCTTAAAAGAGAACCTTGGCATTGACGTAGTGACGACCAAGCATTCTAAAAAACATTTAAAATACACGTTTTTCCGTCTGTATTGCCAGTTTTTGAAACGCTAATAAATCAATTGGTCTTATCGTTTGTTAAATGTGCGCCTTTTAAAGCCCCATTACATAGAAATAAGGTATTACATTTCGTGTACGTAAAATTGTGTCAAATTCGTTTTGGCGAAACGGGATTGTCCCCTGGGGCAAAAACTGTTTTTTTGGGGGGGGCGAAACTGGATTGGGCGAAACGGGAGTTCAACCTTTGAACCGTTTCGCCCCGCGCGTCACTTTGACTTCCTGAACATTGTGTTTAATTTCCAATCTCAAACCCCCCCCCCCCCCCCCCCCCGAATCGATACCTCTTCATAACGCTTCTATACCCACTTTAACCTTTTTAAATGCCAACTCTTATTTCTAAACCTCCAACCCTACTCTACTTCAAGCGGCAACCACTATATTTTTTATTACTTTTTCGAAGTTATAGACATATCAAAACTGTCAAGGATATTTCCAGTAAAACGTACACGCGGCACTTTCTCTCTCTCGATCCGCGGTCGCGGGTGAGTTGAAGCATACCGAATGTACAATGGCCGGGGCTTCGCATGATGGCCACTTATCTGCATCGGCCTGTAAGGAGATCCCTCTGGTTGCATTCTAGAGTGCCTTCTTAAAGATGGACACCTCCTAACTTTACAGCTGAGAAGACCAATGCCGGCATTTCTTGGTAATGTCTTTTGAGATCTGCATGTTCCAAGCAAGAAAGGGACAACAGAAAATACAGTCGCTGGTTTAATGACGAATTTGCGTAAGGGTTTCGGCGGCCATTTTCGTGGGCTATTTCATGGGCAGTTTTCTTACGCCGGTCAAGTTGGAAGCCATGTCTTCCCAGTGCCACGTTTGTTATCGCCAAGGCCAACTGAGGTAGTAACTGCGTTCCTCGCTCCACTCCAGGCCAGTCAGGCATGTGCTTTTCCGGTGTTGGTTAGTGAAACATGCACGCCCTGAGATCCGAAGTAGTTATCTCAACAAAGTGTACACGGCTGCCAGAGCTCGAAATTTAATCGTCATGATTCGTTGTTCTTCCTCCCCGTTTTAAAATTAACACGCAGCTAAGAAAAAATGCGGTTTTCCGGTTTTCCCGCAACCAGTTTCTTCAGATACCAATTTCCTTCCGTTCTCAGGCCGTACGGTACTATACGGCTCCTAGCTTGTCTGTCACTAACCAATTCGGAAAAGCAGAAACCTGACCTGCCTGATAGTGAGCGAGGAACGCAGCTTCAATCCCAGTTTGCCTTGCTTAAGGCCACTAAAAATTAATTAAGTGGTTCTCAGTGGTACTAAAAAAATTGACGCGAACGGGGATTTTTTATTAATGTTTTATTCGTGATTTTTCAGATGCGGACAATGGCTTTTTTTCCCCATAAACAAAACAAAATCAGCAGCTTACATTTTGTTGGGGAGCACAATATGTATGTATGTTTAATGTCATGTTCAGCGTACATATGTTATACATTCGATAAGTCATCTTTAGATGTAATTTTTCAGTTGTGACATGCCTGTGAACGACCCTAAGATTTGTTTCGAGGCGATCATGTGAATGGGGCAAAGGGCTGCTGACGTGGTCATCGGCTCCAGAAATGTTTGGCGAAATTTCTGACGCGTGATTCGGAATTTTTTTTTTAGACGGTGTCATAAAAAACATGTCATGCGCTAAGAAAAATCCCATGCGTGCGCTCCCGAGAACCACTTTATTAACTTTCAGCGGCCTAAAACGCACGAACTCAAGGAGGCCGCCATCTTGATGACGTTTTTGCGACGTCATCTGGACGAGCCCACACCTCGAGGAGGTGGAGAAAGCAGATTCTGTTAGCAAGGGTACCCAGTGAAAATCCAAGGGTTACGCTCCTGCTCGTGGGCATTCCTCTAGTTTTTTCTTCTTCTTGGTACGTACTTCCTCCTCCCTTGTAGTAAGATGGCCTCGCCAGCCAGTCTTTAGCTTGTGTTTACCTGATGAAATATTGATTGACTGGGCGATTTGGCGTTCAAGGACGTTTCTGGCGAAGGGCCAAATTGCCCTGCATGGCCGCAGGACGCTCACCCCTCACGTGGCTTCGGTTTCCGGTTGACCGCAGTCGTCTCCCTTCCTCACTCCCCTTCCACCCACAGTCGCTCTTTCCCCCTTTCCCCCCCTTGCGCACACTCTTGGGAAACCCCCATTTTGCTCATTGGAGTTCCTCTTCGTTCCCATCATAAAACTGGTTGATGGAATAAGACGAAATAAAATAAGTTCGTAGGTTGTTGATTTGGGTGCATGACCGTCTGGCCGAAACCCGTTTCGCCGAATTTTAGTCAGTGTCTAAATTTTCGGCCGTACGGAATTCCCCGTTTCGCCGAATAATTTTTTTTCTTCAAATTACGTGCCTCGCTCGCGCTGCCCCGCTCGCTGCGGCTAAATGTCATAACATCAGAAACCGCATCTAATAACAAATTCCTTCCAATTAGGAATGCATCTTTAACTTCTCCCAACGTCAAATTTTTAAGAATAATTTGATTCGGCGAAACGTGAATTCCCCTTTCGCCGAATTTTAATAATCAGAGCTTCGTTTTCGGCGAAACAGGAGAAATCTCGGCGAAACGGGATTCGGCGAAACTGGTATGGGATTATCCGATTGTTTTCAAGGTCTTTTCGTTGCTTACTTCTAAATAAGCATCCTAGGGGTGTAAATTGGAAGAGGAGGGGGGCGGAAGGTGAGATTTAATTGCCCGTCGACAGCTAGGTCGTTAGCGCCAACCTCAGTCACAGTGCAGAGGCCCTGGTTGCCAATGCGGCACACATTAAATTGAAAGGTTGTGGGAGACAGCACGACAATAACAACACTCCCCCGCCCCTCCCCCCCCCCCAACAAAAAATCAGGCAGAAAGAGATTCAGTTCAAAATTGCAAAAGATACCGAAGAAATTAAATGTATGGACAATAGCTTCACTGCAGTACTCGGTACAAGCCAGCACTAGCTACCCAGTCTACCACAGTTGCTTCACTGCTGTACACACAAGCATACAGTGAAGCTGTTACCCATACAATGACGACTCCGGACTTCCCACTTCCGGACTGCCGCTGGGTACAATCTGCAATTTTTTAATACTTTTTCTCATCATTAAAGAAATTTGACTCTACGAAAATTTTTATTGAAATTTTTGGTTCACTACCTTAGTTTAATTTTTATTTATTCCAAACAGTAAACTGACTAACAGAAAGCGCCATTACGGAATGTTACAAATTGTGTATTATTTACTTCTCGTTTTAAAAAAATAAAAAATAAAGTTTTAAAATTGTTTAATTTTAGCTTCTTCGTACCAACAAAAATTCCTTATTTTTTTCTTATTTGGGATGATGAAAATTGAAAATTCCTTTTTTCTCCTCAAAACCTACTAAGACGCTTGTACCAGGCATTCTCCTTGTTCATTGCCTGATCACTCCTACGTGAGTTTTCTTATTGTGCAGGTTTTGCCCGAGCTTTGCACTTTAAACAGCTTTGGGACATAAATAACGCCAAACGCAAGTCATTAAACTTATCCAGGCATAGACACCCACAGACTTTCAAGGGGGGGGGGAGTTGTGGGTGGGGCACCATGGGCTGGGAAGGCAATTTGGGCCGGGGAAATGGTTGTAGACCCCAGTCTTATGGCGTTTTGTAGAAATCAGTCATTATGAAAAACAATTCATTATGCCCCCCCCCCCTCCACCACAAGCCCTCAGAGCATACGCTCATCGGGAATCCACCCATTTTCCCCGTAGGCCAGTACTCCCCCTGACCACGGCGTAAAAAAGGCAAACAAAAGAACAAGCACTATTTTTATAACCCTCTAATCTGTATCACGATCCTTGAGAAGCCTTCGTTTTTAATGGTTTTTCATCGTAATTTTATCTACCTGAACAGCAAAGAAAAGGGCAAAAAAGGCAAGGGGGGAGGAGGGGCGGGAACGTGCCCCCCTCAAATTCAGGTTTAATTGCACACAAGTACAGACATATTACGTGTGATTATAGATATTTCCTACTAAAAATTGCCCCGCACCGTCCATAACTCCTATAGTGTCCGCGGCCTATCTTGAGTTCTCCCCGGAACGAAAACAGATAATCGATTGTACGTTTTCAGTAGCAGAGTACCTTGTTGATATCCAAGATGGATACAAAAAACAATGGCGGCCATCGCTTAAAGTCACGCCCTCCAGGAAGACGTAGCCGCTCACAAAATACTTGCAAGATTCAAGATATGCCGCGCACACTATAGTAATGTTCGGAGTTCGAAAGGCTGATAATAATGGTCATATTTTACTAAGCGTGCAGACATTTGAGAGGCTGCCGACAACACGAAACGAACACGCTTTGTCCAGTGACCCAAAAAAAATGTACAGCAAGCAATACCTGTTATAGTGACTTGTACCGCACAATGACACACGAATGACGCAATCCCTCACGTGCGAAGCAAGTACAAATAATGCCAAACGCCGGAAGCGAAAACGAAAGCCGTAAAACCCAGAAACAAGTTTTAGGCGTTGGGACTTCGAACTGAATCTCCACACCAGCCAACCCCGAACAAACAAAACCGTTACAAACAAAAAGGACCTATAAAATATATTCGCAGCGTGAAATAAAAGGAAAAGTAGGACTGACTTTCAAGGTAAACAAGTTGTAAAAACGGAGTTTATAGAGGTAAAAGTCTACAAATGAAACAGTTTAGAAGAAATGTTAAAATTTAGTATGGAGTTACAAGGATTTGGTTGTTGAAAAGAAAACGAGTTAAAATATCTTGAAAACTGTCATACTAAGAATGTTAGTTGTTATAAACACCAAACCAAACAAAAAAACAAGATGTAAAACCCTACTTTAATTGAACCTTTTTACGTTTGTTGGCACTAATAAAAAAAAACAGTCATACCAACTGAATACTGGGCCAATTAACCCCAAACCAATCCAAACAGCTAAAATCATACACTAGAAATAACGTAGTACAGTAAGCCACCATTATGCACTTACGTTTCGTCGGAGTGGCATGACTCGGATTCGTCCCAGATTACTGACACAGCGCTGTTATCGATATACCTACTCCTCCACTGGCACAGAGATGATTCAATGAATCTGTTATAAAGTCCATTGAATTTATTTGTATTCCTGTTCCAATTCTTAGGTGTCAGTATGAAAAGGATAACGTACTATTGTTGTAGCCCATAGCGTAAAGTGGTAAAATAATGCAGATCCCTATCCAACTCTTGGCGTAGTTATGATGGACATAGTATATCGGAATATATCTGCTTGTGTACTACTTTTTAAAATTGAGACTTGAAGGTTATTATTTATCCTTACATATCTAGTAAAGCCAAATTGGGCTACATATAGAAGTATTTTTTTTACCAGGATCAGAAAATCGGAAAAAAAGTGAACCCATGGTACCCTCCCAAGTGCAATCCGCTGTATTAGTAATTCTCTTCCTGACATGTTTACAGGTTTGCAAAAAAATTAAGTCTGGCGGCCGCACTGCGAAACTTGTTGCAAACAAAAATTATTTTTTGAAACTATAAAAACTTTTAATTTTTCTTTGTTGAGGAACCGAATATTTTTGTCTGTTTTACTCTGTTAAAACTAAATTTTTTCGCAAAACTTTAATTTTTTTTTGAGCAGTGAATTATGTTGCACATAGCGCCCCATATACACCTACCTCTTGCAGGCTGGTAATAACGAAGGGCAAAAAAAAAAAAATCACAGAAAATAAAAATACATGTTGTATCACGTCACTTGGTAGGCGAATTGCAAAAGACCCCGTCTCAAACGTATGGAGCCCCTGAGACGACATACCGTGTATTTTTTTTAATATATAGGCCTATATCTGGAGACACACAAAAAAAAATACACGTATGTCGTCTATGGGGCTCCGTACAAACGGCCCTCCGAATTTGTGGCGCAGAATAGAACGGATCGCAAGTTCCAAGGCCATCGTCCTCAGAATAAACTCGGCGTTGCAACAACACTTTCGTCCCATTCTAGTTCTCGATTCCCAGCGCGATCAACGACGCGTGCTGAAGTCTCGCGGGGACGAACTAGGGGGCGTTGCCACCGTGGAAATTTTTTAAACCCTAAATGGATCTAAGAGCAAACCCATGTCATGTAAATTCGACTCGCCCAAACGCCAAGCTAGCGAATCCAAATCAAACACGACTGACGGCTGGCATCGCTTACGAAATCTCACGTGATTGCCACCGACCAATGGCGTCGTAAGACGCTAAAGGGGACAAAAACTTTAAATGCGTCCAATGATCGAGCTATTTTTAGCCCCAAATGACTGACACAGTCCCTTTACGGCGGACGCAAAGCGGAATTCGTTAGACTTTGATAAATCTAGAAAACGTGGATAATGCAGAAGGTTGCACATGCCCTACAAAGGCGCCACTGTAAGCCGGAGAACGTAATCTGCGGGAGTTGATCGAACTAAATACTTGCGTTTACAACATGGTATTTGTAGCTTTTACTAGGCCCGTCTCTGTGCTATTAGCATAGCCTTGTGAAGGACTTAGCCTTCTTCATAACTCAGATGTAATCGGATTCTTATTTCAGACTGGTTTATTCTTCTGTGACAAAACAATTAGTTTACAATCATGACATCCATATATCTTTCACCTGTTACCACTTCCGGTAAAACCAAACAAGCCACGCAAGGCCCACTGAGTGAGTAATGGCGCAAGCACCATTACAGCCTAAACTGAAAATTTGTCCAAAATGCTACGAATAAAACAAATCTAGACACACGCTAGTGTGTAGCGCCAAGATAGGCAACAATCTTCACAACAAACATCACATCAATTCAATTGTCGAGGTTGTAAACCATTGTAGCGCGGCGCCATAGCGTCAGTGTCTTATATCTTGAAGCATATTTGGGCACATTTAGGTACTTGAGGAAAAATAATAATGCGGTACAAAAGCTTAAATTATGTTGAAATCAAGACTCAAAATGACCCACCTGACAAAAATTAACTCGTGTAGGAATGCCAGCTAAGCTGCTTTCAATGCAAAATCTTACCCTCAATAACGTTGTAAATGTGTTACTAGTTACTAGCTAGCTTAGTCCGCTCATCACCATGTTAATTTCCATAGGCTGATTATTCATCGATACCGAGATAACGGGAAGGATTCCAGCTATGAAATTCGACGAATGGCTGCAGTACGATACGAACTGCGTACCTTTTATGGTTTGGAGCCAAGGGGTGTAACGAGGATGGCGTGGGATGGCGCGTAAGTAGGAAAATATTGTTATAACCATTGTTAGTATTGTAGGCATCGTCTCTCATTGGACAGCCAAAGTTCGGACAATGACAACGTGTATACTGACGTGCGTGCCTAGACACACACTACTGTAGCACGATAAATCTAAACAACGTTGCCAAAGAAATTGTATTCACGTCCAATTCACGAAAAATAAACCAACTCTCTAAAAACAAAGCAAAATACACAAAGCCAAAAACTGGTGAAGAGGCCACCAAGTTGAGAGTGGTTTGGCCCTTCAAAGGAGTGATATCAACACACCAAAACTAACGAAATAAAACAAATTACAAAAAAATTAAAACCAAACCAAAAACCTATTAAGAGGTGACCAAGTTGAGAATGGTTCGACCTATAGGCAAAAGGTAGTAGCAAATTGTTGAAAACCAATTTCTTGTTGACGTTCCACTTTATTACACATCTGCACGGTAGTGGAGTTGAGTCTGATACACAATTTTAAAAAAAGGACTGATATCATATCAAAAACCAAAACTGGTAAAAGGGGTCGCCAAGTTCCGAATGGTTCGGCCCTTCAAAGGAGTGATATCAACACACCAAAACATTCGCCAACTTAATCGCACCGAATAATACTTTGAACGTTCAATGAAAGCTTGAAGATTGCTACCGAAAGTAGCAATGTGCTAGTTTTCATTTAACCTTCGAACTATTAAGCGGTGCGATTAACGTGGTGAATGATTTGGTGTGTTGATATCACTCCTGTGAAGGGCCAAACCATTCGGTTCGGAACTTGGCGGCCCCTTTTATCAGTTTTGGTTTTTGATATGATATTATAGCGTTCAAAATGCAATGAACTATAATTTGAACTCCAATTCCAGGGAATAAGGACTATTTTTACTCAATGGGCATGTCAGAAAGTGAACGCAATTTGTGTTTGAAATGTTTTATGTTTGTGTGAGTGAGTTTTGCCAGCGAATACGAAAACGTTGTTCTAATAATATGTATAAAAAAAAATCGACATTAAACAAAACACAACACACAAACAACACACGAATACCTTTTTTGCCTCTAATGCCATTTTTTTTTTAAACTGCAAGCCTTTTTATTTTGTTCATTTAATTTATTTTGGTGCGTAGTTATGAATAATTTAAGTTTCGAATATCAGGGAATAAGTTGAGCTGAACTGATTCACTGAACAAGGAGTGTTCCAACAATGTTTTGCCCTAAAGATTTCTCTTAATATATGAGAAATTCGTCAAAAAATAATTTTGAGCGACCTTATTAAAGGGACACCCGTCCTGCCTTATAACCGCCACGCGCTGATCGCAATCCGCGCATATAGCATCGCAAAGGTCAACTGAGATAGTAGGTGTGTTCCCCACAGCGAAGAAAGCAGCTACTGTCTCAACTGGCATTGGGCATAATAAACGAACCAGCATGAACGCATTTAATCGTGTCGGCACAAACCGGAATGATTCTCCTATTTTAACACCACAATATATAATTTTCTAGGCTAGTGTCTTACAATTTTGCTTCGACGATCTGTTGGAATAATTAATTTTAATTTTTACCACATTAGTCTTTTAGACATTTTATCTCATGGTAATTATTAGAAAATTAGTACATGCACAAACAGAGATGAAACGTCATGGTTATTGTAAGCACGCAAAGAATCATATACTGCGGGACGCAGTAAATAAAGTTAACAATTATTCAACAGAAAATCTAGACGCCACATTTTAAAACGGATTTTTACCAAGGGATTGACTAACGGTAAGGAAATCGACCTTTGGGGCCATAATTGATGTGGAGGATCGAGAAAAATGGCGCTGGGAGAAATGTCCTTTTAAGGCTCGAAATATTAAGTAATCGTCATAAAATAATTACGTTTACAGGACTTCACTACGCAGACAACGAAAGCAGAATAGAAAAAAAGGTGCGCCCACAGAAATGATTATAACCCGCTTACGTAACGCGGACTTGAAAGGTAGGTTTGGGAAGGGGGGGGGGGGCTACAGCAGGAGGCCGCGGGGAAGGGGGGGTGGGGTGTCGATAGTGGTAGTCCATGGGCCACCTGGTGTCCAGACTGAAGAATACACGAAGCCAGGTGAAAAGCACAGAGAAAAAAAGGGGGGGGGGGTATACTTGGCGCGTGCTCGCCTCGTGACCTCAACGCGTGCCTGACAAGAGCACCGCTGGGGATGGGCGAGTCCAAGCTACTTTAAAAAAGGTGGAGTGGGCAGGACGGAAATGAATAAATACAACAGGGAAATGATGGACCTTAGGGAGTTAAATATAAAATATCTGGAGACGTTCGAAGTATTACGATTTATACAAATGGTTTGTGGAAAACTGGGCGGTGTCAGAAAACGAATGGAACGCTATAGGTATTACAGACTGACCCATAACTACAGCAGCTACGATGTACCATTCTGGCTAATTTTGAACAATCATTGTGATCACTGGTTTGCTCATTTAATCGTCAAAAGTCAACCCCCCCCCCCTTCCGGTTCGAAGTTGGGCCAAGTTGGTTTACACAAACATTAAATACTTGTTAACAACCAGAAATACATAAAGAACAAATAATGAAGAGTGTAACTGATTCAATGTGACTCGCGATCACGTGATTCTCGATTTCTTAATTCGTAGCCCGTATATTACGTTCTGAAGGTCACACTAATCGGCCGAGCGAGAAATGTTGCATACGTTAGTTTACAACGAAGGGAACACTGCAAGCTTTGCGCTTTTCATGTAGTGCTCGGGGCCACTAGCATTATAATTACGGTGGTAGAAGCAGATGTAAAATGAAATTAGGACATCGTGGTGGACCCAATTTCAGGACACTTTCAGTACATTTATTCGAATTTTCAAAAAAAATGTAAACTACATTTCAGTCTTGGGTGTCAGTTAGGCAGGTTATCAAACGAACGTTCCTTTTACAATACATTTTTTATTTAGGCATTTTTTTTTTAGCTGAAGGGTTTGTTCCCAGATTGATTTGCACGCAAACTTGAGTATTTCATTTTCTACGTTTTCCAATTTGCTACGAACTTCATACAGTTTTTTTCAGTACCAGTATTAATCACAATTAGGGTAACTTTAAAATGTAGCACAAGTTCAATTTGTAATTTTTGTCACATACGTCACGATGCAGAGGGATTCAGAACACATAGGCATAACGTAGCGATAACCGTGTGACGCGTGGCCATCACACATAGGCCGTCCGCGCACTGAACAGCTTGGCCGCGCGGCCAGGTTGCTGCAGCCAATGAAAATGATTAGTGCGTGGTTTTACATAAACGGTTAAGCATTCTCATTGGCTGCAGCGACCTGGCCGCGCGGCCAAGTCGCTCAGTGCGCGGGCGTCCATAGTGTGATAGATAGTATACAAGTCCATAATGGCGGGTAGTGATGGCTGGCAGATTAAACACAGTTTTAGCAACTGCCAACATTCATGCACACGCAATCTCCTTACTTTTGTGAACGACAGTACCTAGTGCATTTTCGTATATTCCGCACTTGTTACGCTGGTACGAAAATTAGATAATAATTCCTCTTTATTATATGCGATTAATTTTAGAATTTCGAAAAATTTCATGAATTTCAGGACATTATGTGAAAAATCAGGACATTTTAGGACAAATTGTCAAAAATCAGGAATTTCAGGACAATTTCAGTGCACTATAAAGAGGGCTCCCTGTACAGTCGTTACTAAATATCGGATTAGCCTTCCAATTTCACCTTTTAACTCTTGAATTTCCCACACGAAATCTCCCTCGTCATGCAATTCATACAATTGTATTTGACCACGCTCGTTTCGATCGCTCGGCCAAAATAGAAATTCATTCAACTACCGCTTTGAATCAAACCAGCGGAAAATCCTTAGATCTATTTAACCAAAACGTTTTTTTTTTTATAGTGAAAAACATCGCCGAGCCGCGACCTAGTCTCATCGTACGCTTAAGACACAGCCTGAATACTACACGACGCTCTTTCTTCCTCACCTAGCACTATCCGACATATGTTTCACGAATTTTTGTTTCGCAGAGGAACCAAAGGAACTTTCGAAGAAAACAAGCAAAAAAAATCGCGACTTCGACATTTTCGCCAGCTTCAGGACCTTTATTTAAGCATTATGGAATAAAACTGTTTTTTAAAAATTCTCGCGTGAAACCCCCCCCTCCCCAATTTTTACATAATAATAATCACTTTTCTTCCACGCAAATCCCTCCAATTTACCATTTTGCATTTTAATGCAAAGTCGACTTTTTTTTCGAATTTCAATTATCGTATTTTCGCACGACCGCATCGAAAGCGTCTGATTACTAATCAAACACTTTGTCTGTCTGCCGCTTGCTCACCATCGGGGGCCCCTCCCCACGGCCCCTTGTCAGGCTCCTCCTTAATATCACACCGTCACTCAAAGTTTCTGCCAACTAACTTATGCGTCACGGGCTCGCCCAAAATTAAGACTTGTCAATTGCATTTTCATAAAATGGTTTCCTCGACGATTTAATGAGCTTTTAACGTTCGGCAGCTTGCGACGCAACGCGCAAATTTAATTCTGATTTTGATTTTTTAGTTTTTTTTTTTGGTTTGTATCAACCCCCCCCCCCCCAACACACTTTTTTTGCGCATGTCTACGTCAAGTTTGAGTAACAATGCACCTACTGGCTTAGCGGTGGCAGGAGTATTATCCCAGTTTGTTGAAGAAGTTACACTGTGGCAAAGCCCCTACTAGACTTACCGGTCAGGGTTAGGGCGAGGCTACCAAACCGTTTACCGATACATCGGGGGCCCAACCAGGATGTAACTCTCCCCCCGCCCCCCCCCCGATTTCGTCCCTCCTTTGACTAGACTTCTTTCATCTTCAAAATTGTGCCAATTCATCCACACGACGGTGAAGCAGTGTTGCCATTAGCTTTCAAGTATTTACACCCAAAATCACGGTGCTCCCCCCCCCCCCCTCGCACTACAAAGTTCCTACGAATATGTTTTTTCAATATCCCTCTAGGGAAAAAAATAAAGCATTTTCCCACAAAAATTATCGCGAAAATAAATACACAAAAAAAATACTGTGATAGCTCCGTTGATACGGTCATTACTCCTAAGGCGAAACTGAAAGCGAAACTTATGAAAGTTAAACTTGGTTTTCTGATTTGGGATCTTACACAAAAATCGCAAATCGGACAAAAATCATGTCAAATCAAGGTCAACGAAAAAAAAAAAAACATCACCATGATACCAGATTAATCGATTACTTAAGAGTAGGAAGTATGCAAGAAAATTCCATGCGTTGGTTTCCTAAATGTGAGGAACACAACTCTACGAAACACAAAAATCTAAAACTGAAAACCACGAATCCATCCTTCTTGTTTTGCAACTTGCAAGTGACCCACAGGGGTCCTATTTAGGGCGTATAGTAATTTAAGCTGCTGAAAATACGTAATGCTCACATCTGCTTTGCCTGGTCTAACCTGAAGCGTTTTTCGCTACGATTTCTCCCCTAATTGACGCACATGGCGCAAGGGGGCGCACGTGAGGAATAATCGACCTGTACTTCGCACCTTGCCTCCACCCCCATTATTTCGTGATTAACGTAATTTAATTTTGACGCGCCCCCTCCCCCCCCCCACTCCTCTCGCACCCTTAATCTTACAGCGCGCGCTTGCAATGTCCTTCTCAAAAACCCTTCGAACTTTACAACAAGTCTAAATTTCTAATTAGTGACTTACTCAACGATTTAAGAATAAGCGCGTCTAAAATTAGGACCCATTTCTTTACATCCCTTTGCAACGCTCGCAATATTCCCAACTTTTTTATATGGAAAATTTTAACAGTACTTTTGACACAGACGACGTTGGCCTATGATGCAGGTACGCCCCGGGGTGTTTTATTTACTAAATTCTCCTACAAGACAGCTACACCAACTAGTAGGGGCACTAAAAATTACATAAATAGTTCTCCAGTAAGGAAAGGTAGTAAACTTTTATTCGAGTTTTTTTCAGATGCCAAGAGGGTTTTTTTTTTTTACCAAATATTAAAAAAAAAATCCGAGTTTTTAGTTGTGACGCGCCTCTGAACAGGGGGTCGCAACTGTTCTAGAAACAATGAATTCCAAACCATTGCCCTCTGAGCTCCTTCCGGCGCCTTGCAACGCCAATATGGCGTCGCCTCACTTCCTGTTCTCGTCTTAACGAAATTCACCAGAGACCAATCCCATAATTTATCTATTTATTTATTTATAAAATTATTATTACGCCCTAAAAATAGCAAAATAGGAATTTCACATGAAAACGTCAATTAAAAAAAAAAATAGAAAAACATGGCGGCGCCCATGGGAGCCACCGAACTTCCAGTTCTCGCCTGAATGAGATTCGTGAGATACGCATCCCATAAGTCATCATTCCTATCGTATAATCACTCATGTGGTGTGCGTCTGACGAATGCAACGCAAACATTAAAGGAAGGTTGCCACAAATGTGAAAGCGCTGTACATCTTAAAAACTATGCAAACACCAATTTATAAAACCGCACACCTATTGGAAACTTACTTCAAACTTTTGCCTGTGGTAGGATAAGTTTTGCAAACAGTGTCACAGTTTGACAGCATCCGTTGCGTGTTTTATCTTACTCGCCGGACTCGCCTTTGGATTCGTTCGAGACTATCGGTGCCTTCCTAAACGACCAAACAGAGCGAACCAAACGCACCACTGTTGGTGACAGTTTGGCACATTCCCTGCTAATATCCGTGTTGATGCGGTTTGATTGATGTCGACATCGTCAGCAATGAATCTGTTTCCGGCAAAACTGTTACCTCGCGCATGCTCAAACCTCCACCCCAGCAAACCACCTCCCTGAGATGGTTCGCAATTTGGCATTGCTCTCGCCTGGTTATATCTATTGGCCAATCCTGGTCAAATCCATTAGCCAGGTCTGGTTGCGGTGAAGGTATGAAGTATCGAATACTCTGTTGAGCTTGTTGACCTGTGTTGTAGTTTAGGAAGATACTGAAGGGCTGATGCGACATCACTGCGCACGCGCGACGACAAGTTTGGAGCCAAACTGTCTCTAACAGTGGTTCGTTCTGTTCGCTCTGTTCGGTGCTTTAGGAAGGTACTGTATAGTGTAAGTGGAGCTTGGGCTGATATGGTCGTCGGTTCCGGGAACTGTTTGGCGAAAGCACTGACGCGTGAACGGAAATTTGTTTTTATTATACTATGGCTTTAAAGAAATGTTTCATGCACAAAGAAAAACACATGCGTGCGCGTTACTGAGAACCACTTTATTAACATTAAGCGGCCTAAACAGATTTCATTGCAACTGTAAACTTGTGTAAGAAACTGAAAATCTGATATATCATGCGTTTGTCGAGCCTTTTATCGCTTAACCCCCGCAGTTTCACACCCCACAGCAAACGGCCTTTCAGCTACCAACAAACGAGCGAACACGTAAGTGACACCCAACCCAAAGACAAGACAACATTATTGCGCTTTCATCCTCCCCCCATCAAGTACCCTACCCCATCCCCCAGCCATCCTCCTGTAGGCGTCTCGGAGGTCAGCGGGAGCCTCAAATTAATTTCCCCTTCAATTTCACGTCAAGTTTTAGGGGAGGGGATGGAATCATTGGAAGAGGGGGGGGGGGCGGTGGGGGCAAGAGCAATAGAACTCATTCTACGCCAACTGCTTGTCAACGGCTCCCCTGGTGTTGAAGAGAGGAAACTATTTGTCGGCCGCCATCTTGTTTCACACAAATCAACGCCGATTACCAATTCTCGGAGGCTTGCGCCTGCGCCGTTGTGGTTTGCCCTGTCCACCACAAACGAGCTTTTAAAACTCCGCCAGAAACGGTGAAACGGCAGCCAGGAGAAAACGAAACGCAACTTTACTGCTGAGAACGGAGAAGAGAGGAAGGAGCAGGTAAAGTGAAAGGACGACGTGAAACGGACAACGATTTAAAATTGATGACGGCGAATCAGTGTCCCGGTTGTCAAAACGGGCGGAAGTGAAAGAGACAGCCAGTACCGCAGCTACCGGAGTGGGAAGAGGGTTTGGGGCGAAACGTTTTATGTATTTAAAGCTAACATTAAATAACATTAAAACCTTATTGCTTAATGTATAAAAATTCTTATTTCACATGGAGCCTTGAATTGTGGGCTGAAGCTTAAGCAGTCCAAATTTCTAAAAAAAATGCCTCCACAGAAGCAGAATGGGTGTGAAGATGGAATTGTGCATTGTGTAAAATTTTGAGTTAGGCCTGTTTGGGTTCATGAACAAGTTTCTTGCGACAATTTTTTGTCGAGACCTTTGTAGGTTGTTTTAGCTAACAACTTGAGAACGACCAAACCTATCGTCATGACAATAGCACCAATCAAAAGCTCTCGAAAAACGGTTAAAATGGTGTATTTGAACGTCAAAATCGATCAATTTTTGGCGAAATTATCGCAAAAAGAAGCCCAAGACAGTAAAAAGTGCAGGATAAATCGTACTGCAACACTGCCAGCCGTACTGTGACATAGCGTCGCGCGTCGCTCTGATACTGCTACAGGGAATGCCTCAGCCTTTGCGGGTACGTTTTATTCGTGATTTTTCAGATGCGGACGATAGCTTTTTTATTTTTTTTTTACCAAAGAAAACGAAACCAGTAGCCTACATTTTGTTGTGGAGTACAATATCTATGTTTTAATGCCGGGTTCAGCGTGCAAAATTTGCACATTTCTAAAAGTTATTCTTTAGATCCAAGTTGTTAGTTGTGACATGCCTTTGAACGACCCTTAGATTCGTTTCGAGGATATCACGTGAATGGAGCAGAGCTCATGTGGTCATCGGCTCCAGGTAATGTTTGGTGAAAGTGCTGATGCGTGATTGATACTTTTTTTTTAGACAATGTCATAAAAAAAGGATCATGCGCTAAGAAAAAACCAATGCGTGTGCTCCCGAGAATCACTTAATTAATTTTTAGAGGCTTAATCATCTGCGGATTGGTTAAGATGATACAAGAAAGGCTTACTTTTGAGAGAGGAAGACGGTCAAGTTTTTTTTAGCGATGGTGAGTGAAAGAAAGTAAAGAACTTTTCCGGGTCTTGGAGGAAGGGAAATCCCGAGACCGACATTTTTTAAAACATCTAACTGGGGAAAGAGTAACTGTTTTTTCATGCGTTTTATTATGGCTTGATAAGTTTGTCTTTTGTTGCCCAATAAATGTCAAAAACGAAAACAAAGTGTACGTACGATCTGTAATAAAATTGTCATCAAATTTGAGGCAGTTTTGCAGTAAAGTTTACAATAAAATGCGCAATAAATCTGCAATTTAGGAGTGGGAGCCCACGGTCGAAACAATGACCGGTTCCCTGAAGACAACTCCGCTTTGCGTCTTTGCACTAATTCCGCCCCCCCCCCCCCCCCCCCGTCCCAGGGATTAGGGCGATTCCGCGGGGAAAAAAACTGAAATCTAAAAACACAACACGTGAAGGAATTGCAGTGTTAGAAGGGTGATTTCTTCCTGAAGTGTGAAAATTCGGTTTATAGCCATTTCGATGAATTTTAATCAGTGTCTTAATTCCAGGGAAACGGTTTTTCGCCAAATTACGTACCTCGCTCGCGCTGCCACGCTCGCTGCGGCCGAACATATGACATCAGAAACCACAACTAATCCACAAATTCCGTCTAATTAAGAATGCATCTTTACCTTCTCCAACGTCAAACTTTTTAAGGAATATTTTGATACGGCGAAAAGGGAATTCTCATTTCGCCGAATTTTAATCAGAGCTTAATTTTCGGCGAAAAGGGAAAAAACTTTTGCCGAAACGGGAATCGGTGAAATGGGTAATACACCAATAATTCGCGTCCCTAGTTTTTTTGTTTAATACTTAGCAAGCCCAAGATGCCACCCTGGTAACATCTGTCTACTAGAAGGATCTATTTACGTCAAATCACTGCTTAAAAAAAAAGCTTTTCTGTAAATTTTATTTTCACGACGTGTGACGAGGCCACACTTTTGTCTATTCCCTTCAAAAAAACAGAAAGTCAGTTCGTAATAAAATAGCTCGGGTAAGCCAGCAAACATTGGCTTGCTCCCCCCCCCCCCGCCTTCCCCGTCATACCCAACCCATAACACAAAAGCGCACCCTAAAGAAAAAAGAAGAAAACGTGAAAGAACGAAATGAGACTACCTTTCCTTGAAAACGAACCAAGTGCGAAGAGCGAACGAAGAAAACGGAAAACGAACACACACACACACAAGAAAAAAAAAACGGAAAGAAAAAAAATAAGAATACGACAGAAAACGGGTGGCAATCCCTCGGGCATTCCCTAGGCTCTTTCTGCCACTGGCTTTACGCACACTCTATTTGCTTGCAACACTGTTTGGGCCTCTTTCTCGTTCTCCCCCCCCCCCACCCGCCCCCGTACACCTACCGCCACACCTTCGCCAACCGACTCCCATGGGAAACCTCAAACCCCATTCCCCCCCCCCCCCCCTACCGGCCGCATCGCGCCGCCCCCACAACGTCGTATGGCTTTCTCCAGGCGTGTCTAGTATCTTATTAGAAGTCAGTGGGAAGCCAGTGAACGCACCTCCCGACAAGCTCACTCCGTGGCCTAACAAGACTGGAGACAGGAGATGGGATCACGAGGTGACCAAAAGACACAGGAACGCTAGACAGCCCACGCGCCGTTCGGGTCAAAGGTTCGCAACAGGGAAGAAAAGGGCCACCACACCTCCCCCCCCCCCTAAACCCAACCCATACCTTTTCGCGACACAACGTGGCTTTTCAGCCAAAGAACAACGGGGTTTGACGACGAACGACACGCGGCTGGTTCAAATAATAGCTTCCATTATGGTGACCTTAAAAGACCTTTTCCACAAACAAAACAAACTACACAAGATGGCTGCCAGATTTTCGCGCCAGAAGCTGCCATGACAGCAAAAGCGGAATTTATAGTTTTAACATGCCGGGGGGGGGGGGGGGGGTTAGTTGTTGAGGTATTCATTAACGACATGAGGAATGAGGACATAATACACAAAACTGAAACCAAACTGACGCTGCAAGAAGCAACGAAGCTGTCTGCCAAAAGCAATAGCTGGCGCAACGTGGAACCAGACTGTTTTAGGATGAAACTCATTTTTCCAGATTTAATTTTCTGCTAAGGAGTTGAGTGCTAAAACGGAACAAATCATCGATTTCGTAAAAGCACGAGTGGATTCCGTGTGAGAAATTCTGTTATCGTTCTGCAAAGCGATTTTACGAAGTAGTTTCGATGTCGATTTACGATGTTTAGTTTTACGCTGTTTACGATGTTTCCCCCAACTGTGGCACTTGACCTAGCACGATACTCATCCAAGGACAAGAAGCCACTTGATGCGCCCCTTCTGTAGGGGCGCTTAGCTGCTCTGCAAAACACCGAAGCCTGTGCGAGCATGCAACAGCATAGTGCTTGGCACAACGTCACATCTGCGCTTGCGAAACGCTGCTATAAAAGCAGATCGTGATCAGAGAGAGCCGTGCACGCTTGTGCTTGGTTACCGGGACCTGAAACTAGACGAGAATCATACTAAAACGACGTAGATTTCGACGACTCAGTCTTGAGTTGCCATAAAACTAAGCCCAAAAGCGGAGAACAGAATTGTTGACTGAGTCTGGTACGCTTTCCTCTGCTATAGGAAGCGAGTAGAGCCATACAGTCCGAGCCCTTAACCAAACAACTTGTGTTGTGTCTCTCTTTTCTCTCCATGTTACCATTACCCAACAGTAGAAATACGTCACACAATTTGGGGTACCGATACTAGCCACCATCGGATTCCGTTATCCCACCTGCAATTTCGTTGGATTCAGTGCTGGTATTTCTAATTAAGTCGGCCTAAACCTCAATTTTATACCACTCATAAACGAAGTTAACACGTAAAGCTCCGATTCCTGACGAGAAGCATATTCGTGTTTCCGTAAAAGTCCGAGGATTCCCGAAGATGACGTCATTACCCTTATATGGGCATGAGGAGAATGAAAGCAAACCGCTTCCTCTAAGTAAGATATACTATATAGATCTGTGGTTTGTCCGTCAGTAGCCATTCCGCAGCGAACAAAGCTGTGATTTATATAATTACTGAGTAGAAGGAAGTGGTCTTTTCATTGTTAAGTCGACCGTGTTGTTCGTTTTGCGGAAGGAATACAAAAATCCTCTCCTAAAAATGGCCAAACTGTTGTACATTAATTTGTACAGTCAGTTACCTTTTTCCAGAAGATTAGAAGATAACAAAGAGTGCTTCCAAACCCAAACAGGCTTTGCACGTAGATATGGTTAGGCTCTTCGCGCTTCCAGTACCGGCCTTCCAAAACTACAATCAGAGCTAGTCCAATTCAACGGAGTGTTTCAAAGAGAAGATGTAACGTCAATTTCAACGCGCATCTGTGGACAGTGGACACTAATAAATCTGGTAAAAAAAATGTATTCTCTTGTCAACAATGGCTGTCGTGCAGTCTGAACCTTCTATCCAAATAAAAAAAAATCAAATCCCGACATGACAGCAAAAGTGCAATATATAACTCATAAAAAGTGCAATATATAACTCATAAAAACAACTATCTTATGACATGGGGGGGGGGGGGGGGGAGGCGTAAGGACTACCTATTTAGGCCCTAATATAGCTATTTCCTATAGCTTAGGGGAAAGGGGGGGGGGGGAGGGAAATCCAAGTACAGGTTCTGGAAATTCAGTTTTCCATAATTTCCAGGTTAGACAGTCAAACACAACTCTAGTGTCTGCGGCCTATCTTGAGTTCGCTGCAGCAGGAACACAGATAATCGATTGTACGTTTTCAGTAGCAGAGCGCCTTGCTGATATCCAAGATGGTTACAAAAACAATGGCGGCCGTCGATTAAAGCCGCTTCCTCCAGGAAGACGTAGCCGCTCATAAAATACTTGCAGGACTCAAGATACGCCGCGCACACAATAACGTATTTGCGAAATTCATGAAAAAAGTCGTCATTAAAGAGTATAGGCCTACACACGGTCGGATGACACACACACACGCCACGTGATGAAAAGTCGGGTTTGGGGAATTAAAAAAAAAAAAATTAAAAAAAAGCGCGAGAGAAAGACGAAATTTTTATCGGTATTTCACCTCCTCTTTCAGCATGAGCTAGCTCGTCGTGGTGCGGCCAAGGACAGCGCACGTGATCGTCACATGACCTTCAGCAAACCAAGCGTTCGTCTCGGTTACGGGGCGACGCCCAGACCCGCGTGAATAGACGCGCACGAGCCGTGCTCCTAAATGAGCTCCTAGGCAAATCACCTCGTCCTTCTTCATCCCCCCCCCCCCCCCGGGCTCTTTCTCTCTCCCCACCCCCCCCCCCCCCAACTTATTGTCTGGAAACAAGCTATCCCAATCGGAACGACGATCCGCCAAGTGAATCTCCGCCATCGACCTCCCCAACCCTACCCCAACAACACACACCTCCTGCCAGGTGACTTAAACAACGCTAATAATGGTTGCTGCTCTAACTCCTTATTGGGTGTACAACAAGGTTAAAAAGACGGTTCGAATATGTTGAATAAATAGAGAAATTAATAAAACTGCGTGGGGAACCGTGGCTTCCAATTAGCCCTTCAATAAAGTTTTGTTTGTTTGCTGTAAGTATAAGCGGCTAACTTACCGCCAAAATGGTTACCTATACCAAATGGCATTTTGGGAAAAAAGGAAGTGTCCAAAGAAAAATCCATTTGGGGCAGGGAATCTGGGTTTTCTCCTACAAAGCTGAATTTGTAACAGAGCTTTATACAAAACCATCAGATTTTTATAAAATTCAATTTACCAGGGTAATCTGGGGTGCAAGCAGGATATCCTGAAGGGGGTTTCCACCAAATAATTTGTGCGCCCTCTCCTTCCAGCTAGGGGGTCTAGGGGAGCGCTGTGAGCACCTCAGCTGGTGAAGCTAGCGCATTTTAGCCTATTTTGAGACTATTAAAAAATGGTCAAATAATTATGTCCGGACAAAACAATAGAAAACCACCAACGATCTGTTCCAGGACAACAAAAACCATAAAAGGTGACTGGTGAAAGAAAAGAAAAAAACCATCGAAGATGGCTGATGTAGGACAAGTAAAAACCCCAAACGTGACTGACTTATCAAGGATAACAAACACCACCAACCAACAGATGGCTGGTCAAAAAACAACAGCAACCATCAAAAAAACATTAGAAAAACCACCAAAGATCGGTGATCAAAAACAACAGATAACCACCAAAGCTGGCTGGTCAAGGACAAACAAAATCCACCAAAGACGGCTAGTCAATGACAACAAAAACTACCAAAGAGTGCTGCTCAAGGGGAAAAAACCACCAAAGATTGATCAAGGACAATAAAAATCACCAAAGTTGTGGTCGTCATGTAGCTTTCGACGAAGCTGCATTCACGCCGAAAATTTTGGTTTTATGACGTTCTGAATGAGGGAAAAAACCTGTGACAATTCACCTGAAATATTATGGAATAGATTGGTTTACTTATTTAGTAGAAACATGCCTCCCAACCCCCCCCCCCTCCCCCACCAAAAAGTGGGGATGGGGTAGTGAGTTGAGTACGCATGTAAGGGCCGGACACAAAAGGAGAAGGGGTAGCAAGCTTGCAAAAGGGTCCAGAATTCACTTTCTGTTCGGCATATCAAAACCCTTCAGAAACTGTGATTACGAATCTGTACAGCAACCGTGGAGTTACGCCATCACTGTTGTAATCCATGCTCTTATATGTAGCCATTATTCATCCTAAACACAACCCAGCTTAAAAAACATCCAACGCTTACAAAAACACACAAAAAAGTAATGAAGTTGGGGGGAAAAAAGGCCAAAACACGACTTACCCTAAAAAAAATTACTAACAAATAAAATAAAACCAACATAAAACACCCAACCCGTTTAGCGTGACATTTTTTCCCCCCCTTTCAACTCAACTCTAAAAACGTTCCTTTAAGAAAGAAAGAAGCTGGCTTCAGTATCTCGGCAATAAATAAACTCGCTAGAAAATTACGACCGCACTAAATTTTTAATGTCTAGTGGCGCCACCTGCAAACTGCATTTTCTATTTGCTCACTTTGGCACAAATTTAAAGCGGAAATACGTCACGAGGCCGAAAAGACGGTAAATAACCGTCTGCTGGACCCCCCCCCCCCTCCCCCAACCACGGACTATTACCCGTATTTTCAAGTTAAAGAGAGGATGTCTGAATCATTAAGTTACAGACAGACTATATACGCGATTGAAATTAAGAGACCAAACACGAAATTAAGAGACCAAACACGAAATTA
>JAHWFP010232854.1:0-10088 GCA_023313725.1 Lithobius niger | reverse complement strand
AGAAATCAAATCTAATGAAACTGGAAGATTTCTGTCCTCTCCTGGTTCTGAGGGGTGCTAACCAGAAAAGTTGGACTTAGAAAATGTTGGGTCGTCAGTTGTTGTGGACCACCCTGCATGTACACAAATACAACACATTAATAAAAATGGAAATAAAATTAACCTACAAAAATGAGAGAAGTGAAATCTACAAATCCATTCTAAAAGAAAAAAATGTAGGAAAGTGAAAAACTTCACGATGATACGTAAAAAAAAAGCCGAAAAAAGCAACAGTACATCACAAATTTGCAAGAACAATTACGAACGTTTACAGCTCGTTATGGTAAACATGCTTTCCAAGCTACCTTTGTTCGGGTAATTAATGTAAGGCTTCATAAAAAAAAAAAGGTTTGAAGAAAATAACGAATAAAAAGGTATACCAAGGATTTTCACGTATGGTATGGAAAATTTTTTTTATGAAACATTTGCTTCCCTACATGCTTTTTTGGGGAATTTCTCTTTTTTACCTTGAAAATAGCAGTTAAAGAGAGGAAACATAAATCACATTCGAAAACCCATCGTCCATTCACGAAAAATAAAAGTTTGAAACATCCACCGTATTGTAAAAAAAAAACTTTTCCAAACCACTCACGAACTGCCTGCCACCTGAATTCCTCTTATTCATTTACCAGCAACCCAGTCGTCACTATGTAGCACCATTCAAAACTAGAAACCGTGTGCCAGAGAGAAGATAGCCTATACAGAATGAAAGAGAGATCCTTCAGAAGGGAGGGCCTTAACCCATTTGGGGCTGTGAGGGTTGTAAAATCAAAACTTTTTTTCATAGCTGGGTTTAAAATATTCCTCCCCCAAAAATGTGGGGGTAGGAAAAAGTTAAGTACGTTGGGTGTTAGAAAGAGGAATGCAAGAGTGCTATCTTTAATTTTATTTTATTTGTGAATGGGGAGGAAACCGCGAAAGTAGTTATTTGGTTCGCCCCCTGAGTAAAATTGCTCCCCCCCCCCCCCCCCACTGCCGGCCTCACCAGTAAGGTTGTTGTAGCGTCGTCCCTGCAATCAACTAATACCAAATAGTAACACATATTTAAAATAAGTGTCTGCTTTGGAGCTCTTAAAAGGATAGTTAAGGGATTGAATATGAGGGAAAATTGTATACTGAATAGTGAAATTGAAATACAGGCCAAAAACGAAATAGGCCTAAAAATAGGCTTAACACTTATTTTTAAGCCCGAAAAAAGCCCGAAAAAAGAACTCCCAAGGTCAAAGTAGGGCCTACATCCAGTGCCGCAATTAGGGGTGGTGCAAAGGGTTGCAAGCCACCCGGGCCCAGGGGGCAGGGGACCCAAAATTCACTAGTTGGGGGCCCAAATAAGACAAATTTCCTTGTAGTTTGGTTGGGGTTGAGAGTCACTTTGCCCCTAATTTTGTTGACTTGTTGAGGAGGGGCCCAACATTTTGTCCTGGCACCCCTCCTTGGAAAATGTTACCTGCGGCACTGCCTACATCCTCGTATTAAATTTGAGACAGATTCGACGACGTTATAGGCCTAAGTAGTGGCATAAACCTAACGGAAACAGCAGAACTTAAGGCCCGGGCTTTGCCATTGAACGGTTTAGTAACGTTTCACCTTAAGTCGTTAAAAAAAACGGCAATGCTGCATGAGAAATAGCTCGAGCGTAGATCTTCTGCAAACCGGGTAATGAAATCTACCGACGGCTGCGCGGCACGATGAGTGCGTGCTTGCCATCCTTAGGCAGGTTACCTTGATAGGTTGACAGGTCACCTGCTAGCACAATCTTTAATAATCGATTAGTAGGCTCAGGGCTCTGTTATGTAAATTGTACTATCTCAGAAAGCATGTCTCACTTGACAAAAAGTTTTATTTTGCCATGGGTCATTCATACTTTACATTATTCTGTTACATGCTGGGGTGGAACGTATACAAACGCTGTTACTCCAGTTATCATGCTTCAAAAAAAGATCGTCAGAGTAATGACATTCAAAAAACAAATTGAACATTCATTCGCTACCTATTTTTCAGCAGCTAGGTATTCTGCCAGTTCGCCATAAGCGTATCGCGTTATAATCCGTTTTCGGAGGAATAATACTCATGCTACAACTCGTTTACTAACGAACTACCACACTAGGAGCGAATTGAACGACTGCGTTATTCAGCCTAAAGTCAATAAAGAAAGATTGCATAAATGTAGCTATTTCCTTGGCACCAAACTATACAATAGTGTACCAAACAGCTTAAAAGAAATTGTTGAGATTTATCCATTCCAAAAAACCTTGTATAAATGGCTACTGGGTTTAAGTACTGACTCTATAGAAAAGTTATTCAAATTGTAAGCTAAACTTTCTTTCGCAATAAGTATGTCTTACCGTGTCAATCCATTAACTTCCCATTATTTTTTAATAATTCGTTTTATGTTTATAGTTAAATAATTTTATTATTAATTACATGTTATAACTAAAGTTTTGCAGCGACTTTTTCTTTTTATACAATGTTTTGTTTTGTAATTCCTTGTATGGTACCCTACACGCCACACGCGGGCATCAGCTCTTGTGGGATGTGGGCACATACTGTATTGTTATACTGCAATTGTTTATTGTAATAAACTTACTTACTTACTGTCTGGCCATTAAACGCGGCCTAAATATGCGATTCTGGATTTAAGTACCGCTAAACAGTTCTGACTAGCTCGTCCCAAGCTGCAACGACTTCCAGTCATAATTCCGTATTTCCTCACACTGACAAGGCGCGTAAACAAAAAAAAACCAAGGACCTAAAGGGAAACAATTGTTACTCCATACTTCCTGTACTTCCTGGCAGTCCGAAAAAAAATCCTGAATGAGTTTTGGGTGTGGGTACGCCCGCAATAAAGAACACAATAAAACAGGATGGGGATGGCGAACTGTTAACACAGTCAGACCATAACTTCCCCACCCGGACCCCTTACAAGGAAGGAAGTTGCAGTATAGGCCAAAAATGTTGACAGAAGGACAAGTGCCCCCGATGGGATAGTGGTCAGCCATAACAGCTGGTTTTCCCCTAATAGTTCAAACAAATAAACTTCTAGTCCATCCCGGCTCCCTCCCGAAGAAATTGAATCACCCTCTGGGCGTTTGAGCTCTATTTACTTAGAATAGAAAGCAGGTTTTTCTTTTCCCCGTTTTTGTTTTGTTTCTTTTTTAATGGTTTAGGGAACTGGAGATCAAAATCTCATTCACAGGTTTCGTACATCCAAATTCCGAATTTAAATAAAATTCCGCAGCGCCTTTTCCAGCCTCAATAGTTGCATTTTCCGTACCATTTTCCAGGATCGCCATGGGTAGAAGAAGTCTCCATGGGAAGGAAAAAACTGGCGATTTCTAAAAAAATTGATTAAAAAATTATAATTTGCCCATGCTAGAACTAACCTAGTGGAAATCATGGAAAAAGAGCTAAATTTAGCTAAAAAGAGCGAAATTTTCAAAGAGAAAATTTGCGATGCCTAATGCGACTTTTTTTTTTAAACCGCCAAATTCCACACCACTTTTTACGAGAACGAAGTCTGTTCAATGTAACTTTATGGTAAAAATGTGCTCAAAAAGGTCCAGAGTCCATTTAGGTCGTTAGGTCGGTGAACGTTTTAGGTCCATTCTTTGACTCTGTCGATTCCCCTCAAACTGATTTTTGTAAAATAGGGATATAAAAAAAACCATTAACTTTTTATACAATTCAACAGATGACTTGAATTCACTTGATAGGGGGGGGGGGGGGCAAGCAGGATTTTCTGTAAGGGGTTACCATCAAATTGTTTGTGCCCCCTTTCCTAACAGCCAGTGGATCTGGGGGAGCACTTTGAACTCCCTCAGAGAGGTCCGGGGCGAAACCCGGACATCTAATGCATTTTAGCTTATTTTGGGATCATTTCTGGCCTCTGTGACTCCCTGCACTAATTCAAATAAACAAATATTTAAAAAATGTGCCTACTTCAGAACCCAAAGGGGGCGGGGGCTTTCCTTGCAACTTGGAAACACCCCCAGGATGCGCCACAGCGTGATTCCATAGAAATAATTTGAAAAATAGAAAGAAAAAAGTCAAAAAAAGCCACACAAAAAAAAAGCTTGAAATAAGCCCGAAAAAACCGATTTCGCCGGAAATAAAAAAAAAAGCACAAAAAAAGCGCACGTGGCAACCTGTCAGAAACCAATACTTGGTCAGGGCCTGGAAAAGGTCCTTACAAAATTCCAGGCTTTTCCAGCTAGCGTAGGAACTCTTATTAAAGCAAAGTCCACATTGGTCTCCCGACAGACATTTTACATTTTTTTTTTACAACCAAGAAGTTCCACCCCCAATGCTCTCTATATACATGTTGTTGGCTGCATTCATTCTTTCCTCGCCAGTTTCCCGGTTTCTTTTTCACCAAATTTCCCAAACCACACCCTTGATAGTGTCCAACATTGTCATGCGACCACCCTCATTCCCAAACTGCGTAAATACGGCTCTTAGGACGGTTAAATTTGGTTTCCTTGCAATCGCCGAAGAACCTTAAGCTTCACTGAACAACAAATTTTCGAACGACCACAGTACGAAGCTCGCAAGTGAAAGATTTCTTTTTAAGACAGGTAATTTTTTTTTAGTTCTCTTCGATGAGTTTGTAACCATTCTTATCGCCCAAAACCAAACGAGGGATTTTTTAAAATTCTCAAGCGAATTTCATTGAGATTCCGTTGCTGGTGGGGGAGGGGGATCGATCATCGTTAAAATTCCACACCATTTACACCTTAAAACTTAACTTTAACGACATTTGTGGCACTCTTAAGCAAAGCATAGCTTTCCTCGTAAAACGACCGCGTACAGTTTTACATCAATTTTTTGTCGTAAATTCATTAATCGGTTTTTCAGGTGTTTTTTTCCAAAGTCGTAAATGCGGGAAGTTAGTGCAAGTTTTAAATATTTATCGAAAAAGTAAAATAAAAAAAAATGAAAAAAAAAGGCTTTGCTCTACTGCCCGTAACGCAATATCGTATCAGAGTGATGATTTTCTTTAGGCTGTTAAAAGAAACGATTTGCAGTTGTATTTTCATAAGGAACTCACAATCAATACTTACACTAAAGAAAAACCATAAAGCATACACAAGGGGTGATATCATACAAAAACTCCATAACGGTAAAGGGACCTAGCAAGTTTTCGCCATAGAAAGTAGTGATATCAGAGCCAAAATGGCTGCCACCAAGTTTTCCGTCCCACCCTGATCACTCAATTTTAACTGACACCGCGGTGATTGTCAGTTAAGCTTGAGTGACTACAAATTTGGTGGCAGCCATTCTGGCTCTTATATCACTACTTTCTATGGCGGAAACTTGATCCCTTTAATGATTAATTTTGCTAGAAACGTCATATCAGAACGAAGGCGTCCTTGCGGTTTGGTCGAACAAATACAATACGGTACTGACACTACGCTGAGGTCAATCGCAACGCGGCAAATAGTTTTACAAACTAGAATTTTCAAACTTTAGATTCAGACTAGACAAAGACATGTGGTTTGCAGCATGTAAAACAAAATTCGAGCCGTTTCTTTCTATTTATATTATAATTATAGATCTAAATGCCTAATTTGTTTGAATTAAAGGTACCCGTTGGCTTTCCTGTATAGCTCAGGTTTGCAACATTACTTCAAACGTGTGAAAATGTTGCAAAGGCAGTCATTTTCCTATTTTACCCTCGCGCGTGAGAGACGGTTTTGCTCATTTCACTCTAATCTGCGTACATGTTGCAAAATCAATTGCAAAAGCGCAGGATGCTCGAATATAATGAGAAGGTATATCATTTTAACGACGTAAACAAAAATATTTTACATTATAACCGCTAAATAAAATTGAAATTGTACCGGAAGAAAGCATGCTTCTATAACCGGTTCACAACGAAACATGTGACACAAACAATTTGTGTAACCTCAGAAATGTGACCTCCACCACAGCCGACCACCATGAACCACACATCAACAGACCACGCCACGGTTTTTAGTCTCACAGTGAAGCAAAACTGTTCAGCAAGGGTGAGGCCCTGGATTTTGTCAACTTCATGCTATGTTCTCTGGTTTGGAAACAGTGGATTTTTGAAAAAAAAAACTGGTTAACACGCAAAATCACTTCGCCAGACTGAATAGCGTCTTAAACGCTTATCAACAAGGGTAGTTAGGTCCAGCTTTTTTCAAACGTTCTTCATAAGGCAAGCCTTTTAGCGAAATACAGTGCCTAGTAAACGGTTCTTTGGACTTATTCCAATCTATAAATATCACAAGAGTAATGGGGTGACCAGGCGTGTAGGCTGCACAGTGTTCAGGTTTTGATCGAATAAACGTCATACATAATCTTCTGGTGTTTACAAGTTTGAACAAAGACTTTAGAATAACAAAAAACCTTTTCCGAGCATCATTCACAACCTGTTGCACCTGATTATGGAACTTAAAGCTGGGTATCCTTGTGGATAACAAGTCTTTTACGACGGTGCGTTTTTGCAACTGATGACCTGACAAGTAATAGTGAAAATCAACAGCCTTGCGTTTGCCAATACGTAAAAAAACACATTTCTCTGGGTGAGACTTCATTTTGTTGTCAGCTGCCCATTTATCTAACCGATCAAGGTTATTTTGAAGCTGCTGGCAACTTTCAAGTGAATCAGATCTGTTGTAGATTTTAAGATCACCTACGTATAACAAGGTAATTGAAGAAATAAACTTAGTGGTGTCACTAATAAATAAGTTGAACAGCCATCTATTGTGTTTGCCACCCTGAGGAATGCCACAAATGTTTTCCGCCCAGTCACTTGACTCTGCCCCAAAAACGACTCTGTGACGCTACCCTTCAAGTAGCCTAGTCACAAATCCAATTGAACACAGACGTACTTCTTCCTGAATTACCACGTCATGTGGCACACTACCAAACGCATCTACGAAATCACTGTAGATAATGTCAGTCGGAATACATTTGTCAAGTTTCTTTTTCCAGTAAGGTAATGCCAGATAACGAGCTTGTTGCACAATATTTGTTTGTGTGCTGGTGTTGAGAAAGCTTGTTATCAGTAATTGTAGGCAGGTCTTCTAGAATTACAGCAAGAATTATTTTATCCATCACTTTGCTACAACAGAAAGTAAGAATTTATAGGGTTGGCGAGAACAATTTGTGACTGAGACCGCTTCTGAAACGTCTTAGATTCATTCCTGTTAGTTCCGTTTAAGTTTACAGAGGGCGCCACGAGTTTTATGTGGGAATTTCTACTCAGTTGCCAGCCTAAAATTAACCTTAACGAAACTAGCTTGTATTTAATGATTATTTAGTTTACCCTAGTTGTAATTTAGTTTACTTTCGATTTGGGCTGAAAATGAGCAAAAAAGACCAGATGAAACGTGTGGCGCCCTCTAAAAACTCGGACGGAACTAATAGGAATGAATGCAACACGTTTCAATAGGGACTTTTTAGAGTCACAAATTTCCCTCCCCAACCCCATAAATTCTTGCGGAGAGCAAGCATGGAGGAATTTGTGTACAATAATTTTTAGGGGTAAATCTATGCCCATTTTTTGTACACTGGATGATGAGTGCAGTTTCTAATGTAGGGACCTACACCACTGTCAATGGAAGTTTAGAAATTCTTGCTGCTGGGACAGAAACAGTTTCAGCACACGGTTTACGAAATGAAACGACACAACCAAATTCAGTTTTCAAATTCAGTTCTTTTAATTAAATTAATAGCGTAATGAGTTGTTACGTAAATAGTGGTATTGAATAAACAAGTATCGGAGATCGCTCACGATATAGATCAGCACCAGTATAACAAAAAATATCGGTAAAGTATCGGCTTCGAAAAATGGGTACCCATCGGTTAATCCGTAGGTGTCTTACGATCTGTTAAACTGGGTATTCGGGCTTCTCGTCCCTGGCTATTCGTCCTCGACTTTTCGTTCGTCCCCAGGACTTTTCATCCCACGGTCAATTCGTTCTCGGGCCGTTAGACGAATCAACAGCCTTCAGTTGTGATTGCAAACACACACAGAGCTTCTTCGTATATTCCGGCAGTGAGTTTCTGGCAGTTCTGATTGGGAAGGCTTTACGATGTTTACCATTTCCAGCGCGAAGCACGCCCTCCCCCCCCCCCTCCAGTTCTGTCTGCGCACACCCAAAATTTCATTCTTCGTATAATCCAGCAGTAAGTTTCCGGCAGTTCTGAATGGGAAGGCTTTTGGATGTTTGTCATTCCTGCGTGAAATTTCCCCCCCCCCCCTACAATTCTAATAGCATGCTGCCAGAGCAACCAATGCGAAATGTGCCGTCAAGGTACGGCATATTCCGACAAAGTACATTTTGGGGGACGAAGAGTCTGGGGCTCGAAACTCTTACTTTCGTTAAAACCATCCAGAAACTTAACAGACGCCTCTTAGTAACCACAATAAGACGCGGAGCTTTAGCATTTGACGCGCACCCAGCCGTAGCCGTGGTGCCAGGAGGGAGCGACAATTTTGCTACACAAATCCCATCGGAAACTCCTAGGTTCTTTAACATGCCACAATCGACACGAGCACGAGATTGAGATTCAGAGCAAAGGAACTGCCTGTCCTCTCGGTCTGTCCAACTGTTTGTCTTCACGAAAACCTTTGCGAAAACCTTTGAAAAATATTCCGATTGATTTATCCAATATTCATTTATCCCACATCAATTAACCCATCGATTATCTGCCCCTATTTGTTGTAGCATGCTTATCATTTCTGAGGAAATTAAAACTCTGTAAACACACCAACGGCTTACCGGCAGAACATGTACCTGTTCAAAGGTTTACAATGAATAGCTACATTGCTTTTTTTTTTAAATGTCATTATTCTGAATATGTCTCCTCGTCCCGGCATTTATTAACTATTTAACTTTCGACTCGATCTTAAGTTTATAAATTTGTATCGTGTTTCGGTAACGTTTGTGCCGAACCGAACGCTTAAAAAGCGAAGGTTTTCGATTACCGACTTAATACAGCGCTTTACTATCATTTTTTTTTTCAAATTTATTTTTCAAGTGTACTTCAGATTTATAACAACTTACTCATTCCGCCGAAAAATCCCGAACTCCCCCCACCGCCCCTCAGGAGAAAGAACAAATACGAACAAAACAAAAAAAAAAAAAAATCCCCGAATATAAAATACTCCTTATTAAGCAAACCCTCTTTTATTTTAATAACGTCAATTATTAACGATATTTTCCCATAAATAAGCGATCACATTTAGAAGAAGAAACGAAACGTAGTCATTCGTACATAAGACAAAAGGGGAGGGGCTCGGGGGGGGGGGGGGGTGGCGGAAGTTAGAGACGGAACAAATGTTAGCAGGTAAGCGAGTAGGTCTGCTAGAGGAGCGGGGAAAAAAAAGAACATCAACCCACTTAAATATTAATAGGGCTAATATTTCCCTTTGTAGTGCGGGCATGGCAGTAAAAAAAAATATACAGCTCTATAAAAAAATAAAAAAATGGAAAACAAAAATGCCAAACAGAGAGAAAGTTAAAAAACAAAGAAAAAAAAAAAAAAAGACACTCAAAAATAAAAATGGTGCGCCTTGCAGCCAGGCAAAAACAATTTGGCCCAAGTCGTAGTATAATAGCACCATCCGTCAGCCCAAAACTAGTTAGCATAACCCAAAATCAAAACCGCATCCTCATCCGTGCTGGGGAAAAAAAATATTTATTAACCGCTTACAAATACTAATGGGCCGAATCAGGTACGTTAGATGGGTTAGGTCACTTACATCAGGGCATTTTCCGTGCGAATCGATGGTTGCAAACACCGCCTGGTTGTAAGGGGTGCCATCTAGCCAAGACCCATTCGTCATCATGAAGCACCCAAAGATGCAGGTCAGGTAACGTGACGTCATGAGGGCTCACCCCCGTTATAACGAATTCCAGCTCAAAACCAACGGGACTTCGTCGTTTTAGACAAACTTGTGGGGGTAAGGACACAGGCCTGATCTGCATGCGCTTGCCGTGGTGGCGCTGTTACGGCCATCACGTGGTCGTCTCGGGGGGCGGATTTGGCGGGAAATGGAAGAGGAGGATGGGGGG
>JAHWFP010232853.1:35558-54420 GCA_023313725.1 Lithobius niger | reverse complement strand
GGGGGGGGGGGGGGGGGGGGGGCGTATTAAACTCCACCGTGCAGTATGCACGTATGCGACTTTGGCAGGGAAAGGATGGGAGAAGGGAGAGAAAGGGGGAAGGAGAAGCCCCGTAACAGTTGTATGGTACCAGTAATCAATGCTAATTTCGTTAAGTAAGTTTTATTTTGTTCAATTAAGAAAAAACCTTCCTTCCAATTTTGATCTGGCAGCGATGTGCTCAAGTAAAAGCTAAGGGGGGGGGAGAGGTAATCTTCTAACTGGAAAATCGCATAATTGTAAGAACGTGTACAGTACAACAGTATAACGGAATATCGTCTAACACGAAATTCGTATAATGGGAAATCGTCTAATGTCCCTGCCTCTCTCGTGCTGCCGCGCTCGCTGCGGCTATACATATAACATCAGAAACCGCAGGTATATTATTGTACAGTTAGACGTTTATCTATTATACGATTATCCATTATATACGATATTCCGTTTCGATAATTTTCCAGATTTTTTATTTAGGCAAACATTAGACAATAATCCCATTAGACGATTTTCCAGTTAGACTTTGTCCGACGCCCTTGGCCCGAAGCAAGCCCAAGCTCTTTGAGAGCTCTTTTGCCTACTAAGTAGGGAACGGCGTAGCGGACGGAGACTGGGTGGGGTGGGAAGACTTAAGGAGAGTGTGGGGAGTCGGGGGGAACTGGAACTTGACACACCATTCAATAAGCACAGGATGAAGGGATGCTCGAGAAGGGGTAGTGAGGGAGAGGGAGGGAGAGAGAGGATACGTTAAAACCGAGAAATTCATTCCACCGTGCAGCATTAGTAGACTTTAGAATTAAAAAACGATATGTCAACATCGTTTACAAGTTATTGCATCTGCTTACGGAACTTCAGTTGGGTGTCCACAAATATTCAATGAATATCAATCGCCACATCTCTAGATTACCATGTCAACTCTCAAGTTTAGTCAGAGCAACGAAAAAATTAAAGCTGACTGGAGATCATTGGTTCCCAATTCGCCCTTGGACGCCTACTGAATGGCAAAAAACTAAGTCCCAACGCCCACCATGAGCTTAGTGCGGGATCAACAGGCTAGTGGTAAGCATCCTCGTCTCCAAGCCAAGCGAATGCCGGCTCAGATCCCGCGACCGACCCGATTTAAAAAAAAAAATGCGTCCAGTTCGACATGGGCATTAAAGGGCTAATTTTATCCTTTTTTTACCCCTATTGACCCTTATGTAGACCTACTATCATTTACACTTTTTAAACTTATTTAACATTTATCAATTTATCCTTTTCTTACTCTTTCACTTACATACAGTTTTGGTTTACATATTTGATTTGATTTGTTTATTTACTTTCAATTTACCCGTTATTTCCTAGGAAAACATCGTTCGTTACCCGTTACTGTGAAAGTTCTCGTCACAATTAGAGTCATAATTACTGGAATTATGTAGAAAATTTCCGCTCATTTTCACAACGAGGACACTTTTTAATGGCCAGCTAATACGGGAGGCCGCGAGGAGCGTCGGTTACAAATTCGAAGCAGACGACAACGATGTAGAACACACGGAGGCCAAAAACTTTCGTCGGAGTGCCTGAGGATGGTGGCAGCCAGCCACCGAAAATTATCTGGACATTAAAAAGTGTCCTCGTTGTAAAAATGAGCGGAAATTTTCTACATAATTCCAGTAATTATGACTCTAACCGTTATTTCCTCTACGTATTTACCCTTTATTTTTCACCCTTTAATCACTGTTTCATTTACGTAATGGTTTGTATTTTATTTCCGTTATTTATTTATTTACGTATTATTTACCTTTTATTTAGTTTCTTTAGTTACCGTACCCTTTTGTTTACCGGTACCCTTACATACATCATCTGTCATACACCATCTGTCATACACATTTTGGTATTCATAAACATATATTGGTGTATTGGTCCAATATATTTATTTATTTATTTATTTATTTACTCATTATTTATGCTTTGTTTATTTTATTTACACTTTTATTTCAGTGGCGTTCACAGGCGCCCCATAATGTGGCAAACTTTTGGTAAAAGGGCTCAATCAGTTTTGACAGGGAAAATTTTTTAAGTTCAGACGATTTAAGTTACGCTGCACCAGTGAAAAAACTCCACGTTAAACTATTTTTTCCCAAAGATTTTTATTTGCCCTAATTTTTTTTAAAAAGGTTTTTGCCTACTGATCATTTCAAAAATTTTGCGGGGTCTATTGAAAAATTTGATAAAACATCATCATGTCTGTAAACTTTGCACACCGCTTGTTCTTGGTTTTAGTCTGAAAGTAAAAAAAAAAAAAAAAGTAAGTGTTGCTAAACCACATTTTTCTAAACAAAATAGGTAATCTCCAAAAAGGGTAGGGGCACTGGGGCAATGCCCTCCACCCCATTGCATCTCCTATTTGCACATATCTGCTTTATTAATTTATTCTTTCATTTATCTTTTGGTTTGTAAATATCTTACGCGTCCCGAGTTACATGTGCTTAAAAACTTAAACGAAAACTGTTTAATGGACTTTCACCCTATTAATCGAGTGGGCTTGCAAATAGGCGTTATCCAACGTGAATAAATAAAAACTGCACGATGCAATGCAACTATGAATTGATTCCCGATTCCCCGTTACTGAGAAACTTGGCGAATTTAAAACCTTGCGCAACGTTCAATTTTATTTTCTCGTTTTCTCTTCCTCGTAGTCGGTCAAATTAAAAAAAAAAAAAAAAAATTGTTTACTTTTGAAGAGAATTATTGATTGATTCTTTTTTTTTTATTTAGAACTGTCACGAGGCGATTACGAAGCTACTCCAACCAACGTTAACCCCAGGCACCAAAGGCTACGAGCGATTGCGATAGATGTGCCTCTCGTTGGATGACGTAACGTCGAAATTTTGCTGTCGTCTCTGCTTGCTGTCATGCAGCTAGCTATTCGTACAATTGTAGAGTGCCAAACCAAAGCACGGATGAACCCTAGTTAGCGTTACTGAAAACCACTGTCGTCTAATTAGCATCTCAGTAAGGATTGATGGGTATCAGCAGTATATAAAGAGATCCGACCGAAGGATGCTGGACAGTTTTAGGGCCCCCGCGCACTAAGCTACCAAGCCGCGCGAGCAGGTCGCTGCTGCCAACGAGAATGCATATGTATATGTAGCATGGCGCACTTGGTCGCCGCGGCCAGTCAGTCGCAGCGGCCACCACTGGGATCCCGGTCGGCGTGCAGGCGACCAAAGGGCAACCACCATACTTGCTCCGTGTTCATTTTTCACCACACAACCAAGAATTATCAATGAACACGTCGCCGTGTTTTTGGGCCGCGACGATCACTATCCGCACGACCTGGTCGCCCAATGCACGGGGGCCTTAAGGTTCTGTGGTACCGTATGACATGTCACAGCACCCCGAACTCGGCGAATGTTGTACCACAACACGCAGTGGCCCATCCTAGGAGTTTTGTTTGGGGTGTGGGTGGATGGAAGGGCGAAAAGGATTAAGCATGTATTTCAAGAAAAGGTTTACGGAGAGGGAGGTGCTTTAAATTCCTCGGAGCCCTCTAAGGGAGCGTCACAAATACGTATCACTTTTTTTTTTAGCAGTTTAGCTTCACCCCTCGTCCCCATTAATTATAACACCAAGCGTAAAACTAGCCTAACACCCCCACCATAAATATGTACAATTTTCCTACGCGCCTCCCCTCATCAATTGTATCACCAATTTTATACATTTATTTGAATGAATTTGCTTTTATGAGCTGTACGTAGTACATGTGGGTGTAATAACCAATGAATTTGAGGAAAAAATAACTAAACATTTCAACCTGCAAATAGAACTAATTTTTTACGTAAAACTTCGTCATACTCCCATCTCCCCAATCATAACAGATGGTAACACATTTGCTCAACACTATCTAACCCCCCCCCCCCCCACAGCCTCCACTTTCCAGGCGTTACGCAATTTGTGTACGATCCCAAAAGTAACTGAATTTCAGCAGTTTTAATGTTTTGAAGCATTTAAAACCGTCAATTGACAGAATTTTTTCCATTTGGAAAAAATGAAAAGAACTTCGTTTGTCTACTTTACAAATTTTACTTTTAATTTTGGGTCTTTGGTGGGAGGAGGCACTTCCCCTTTACATCCGGGGCCCTATGGGGGTAGTGCCTCCCCCCCCCAAAGAAAAAAAATATGGTCCATAATTGACAAAGTGCATGAATCCACCATACAAAAAAATATGTTCGGTGATTGTAGCTCAGTGAGCGAAATCAGTTGGTGAATAGGTCAGAACATTTTATTTCAATACGAGAGGAAGCCCGCTCTATGCACGGGTGGTATTGGATGCACTTTTGACAACACTGGTACTTTTTGGTTGCTCATGTGTATATGTACATGTTTCACTGAATTAAGTTTCTTCACTCAAATTTTTTGCGCACACTGGCTCACAAACGCTGATTTTCGTTCGTTTCGATCACTCAATCAGCACCATCCTGCACCTCAAATCACAGGATGCACCGTTTAAAAATTGGCTCGCTCAAGCATCGTCGTATGAAACAATTTCTCGCTAGCTAATAATGTTATTTCATTGTTAAAGTACGGTCTATGCACGGATGGTGTTGGATGCACCATTTTAAATATTGGTGTGCACCGCAACTGTAAAGGGATTGTTAAAGCGATTGTTAGATTCTTAAAAATATCACTCCTAAACTTAAAAATTTCACTCGACTTGATTTCACTCGTCACAGTTTTAAATAAAGGTGTTGTCAAGTCTATCTTTTGTGTGTCAATGTGGCGTCAAATTAAGTTCTTTGAAAACCGTTTCATCTGTCGTGCTTAATAAACACTCGCATGATGTCAGTCTTACTAGCATAACTTTCGTTTGCTTCGTTCACTCAGCAAATTCTGTGGCTCTATTCCCCTACCCCCACAACGCTAATGATTAATCCCCCTTTTAAAGATCAATTCTGTTATATTCTTGCATGTTTCATGTTCATGCTAACTTTGTTGTTTTATTTTTGTGTCTGGGAGAGGCAGAAAGTAATCGCCGACAATGCCTCATTAGCGTGTTTTATTTATTTACTAGCTGTACCCCCGGCGTAACATACATCCGGGTCTAGCCGGTTCCCGCATACCTGAGCGAAATACTGTAGTGGGCAGTATGGAATGAAAAGGGTGCCGACTGCCCCCGCTTCCTCCTCTGAACTCCCCTGCGGCTACCCAGATGTTTGGTCTGTTTTTCCCCATGCCCTCCCCCCCCCCCCCCCCCGTAACCCCTTTCTCGTCCTGCACCGCCTCCCCCGTCCCCGACCCGGATTCCCCTATTGAGTGGTCTGAATATCCCCATCCCTGCTCCTCCTCCATTTTAACCCCTGCTGATTTTTTTTTATGGAAATACATGTCTTTTTTCAATGGAGGGCGCTCAATTGCCCGTTTCTCCCTTCTGATACCAAGCGCAATAAACCCAACAACGGTCGTGCATGCAGTGATTGTTACTGAACCAACTTTGAAACTCTTCAAGTCTGCTCAAAGAGGTAGCATTATTAAAGCAATATTTCGATTGTTACTGATTGTTACAGGCCACACCCGTTTGTTTGACATTGTCGGTCGCTCGCCCTCTTTCATTGTGAATTTGCTTGCCCAATCTAAGCGTATTATATATATAGATTTATATAGTATTTTACGAGCGCCTAAAGAACACAATTTTATTTTCATTTACACACATCTTATTGTTGCCGCCCACTTTGCTAGGTAGTTTTTAAGTTTGAAGTAGGAGTGCATGAATCGAAGGGCAGGTAAATAATTTCAAATTCAAGATAGCAATGATATGCGTCGTCCACCCTAAATTTAAATGATTGTTAAAGCGATTGTTAGATTCTTAAAAGTATACTTAAAAGTCATGATACCTACGATCTACGATCTTATTATGTAGATGTCGCCTATCATTTATTTAATTGGGTGAAAGAAGTTCCTGATTTGGTCAAACCCTAGATTAGAAAGTAATCTAAAGAAGTTTTATAAAGAAACGGTTAACCGATAATTAATTTGTAAATGGTACGTATCTATGGGCTTCGCTGAGAAATTATACAGCTTTTATTCAGTAAATTTATATAGTAAATCTCTGTGCAATTGATTGTTACTCTTGTTTTTATTTTTGTTTTGCTTTATTACTGAACTATAGTGTCCGCAGCCCATCTTGAGTTCGTCCCAGAATCAACACAAATAATCGATTGTATGTTTTTGGTAGCAGAGTGCCTTGTTGATATCCAAAATAGTTACAAAAACAATGGCGGCCGTCGATTTAAACCGTCCCCTCCAGGAAGACGTCGCCGATCACAAAATATGTGCAGGACTCAAGATACGCCGCGCACACAATAATGCCGTGTTGCGGTTACGACTGTGTGTGTGTTGAAATATTGTGTGTATTGTTAAATGTTTTAGGTTAAGATAGAAATGTAAGTATGAATGCACCCATACAAGTACTTTTTGTACTTCGGGTTGCAAAATGAAAATAAATTATTATATTATAAATTATTATATATCTTACGTCATTCAAGCCTACGTTGGGCCCTGGCGGTAATTGCGGCCACTTAATGCCTCTGCTAATGCATTGCTTACAAAGCAGCACACGAAGGTAAAAAAAAACGAGAGGGGCAACCCGCAACTTCTGCCAGGGTCTCACGTAGGCTAGGAAGAGGTAAGTTGCGATGTCCAGTTAACTTCCTAATCTATGGTCAAACCCCCTTCCAAAACCATCAATCCAATCCATCAAAACTAGAGACGGTTGGAGACAGTTTGGTACCATCAAAACAGAAGAACATCAACACAGCGTTTACAGCGGTAAAATGGTCTACGCATCAGACATTTAAAGTGGCACTATCTATCACCGATTGAAAGTAGGCAGAATCTGGCAACATCTAGCGCTATGTAGTACTATCTTGCACTCGCTTGCACCAAGCGAAGGAATGCACAACGATATTTCTTTCAAGCCACGACCTCCTTAATTATTGTGTGAAAATTTGGTTCGTCCTCGTGCACCAACGAGCAAGCTTTACAGGTTGGTTAACAATATCATTACCGCTAGATGGCACCGTGGTATTTTCGTTCGCATTTCAATCAGTGATAGTGCTACTTTAATAGTTATTATTGTTTTTGTGTTAACTAGCGCAAAAAATGAATATGCGTAATTTTCTAAAATTTCTCTAACTCGTATCAAGGTTATAAAACATATTTTCCGTTATCTCCCTTATTACTTTAGTGATGTGAGGTGCTAAGTATTGAGGATTGTTTTTTTAGTGGCGCTAACTAATGGTGGCCTAAAGCGAGAGCAGTGAATGAGACTTGGCACGAGAACGCTATCAACAAGTTTTTGCCGCCCAGGGAATCATCTGTCGGAGGACGTCCAGGCTCGGGTTACCGGACCGTAGCTCGTGCCACGACGTCGCCATGAGCACGAAAAAAAAATTGAGATATTTGAAAGGTGCGCAACTTACCAGGAAAACAGTTCCCAGTCACCGACTTCTATCCACGATGAAATTTTCAAGAAAACGCACTCCCGTCGCAGAACCAAAGAAGAAAGATAGAGGTGGAAACAGGAGACTGCAGCTGACGATTGCTATGACAGGAGTTTGCTTACTTTTTTTTTTAACTGAGCTTCATTTGTTTTCAATTTTTTTTTGTTTTTGCCAAAAACTACAAATAAAAATATTTGCAGGACAAATATATTAAATTGAATATGAATAAAAAAAAACGTATTGAGTCGTGCCCCACGCGGCTAGCTGTCGAACTATGAGTGTTTTTACCAGAGCCAGGGTAGAAGGAATAGGTAATGCCACTCTTTCTCTTGCAACACTAAACATTTGGATGGAAGTATAGTACCTGCTTTCAACGATTTATCACCAGAGGGCGCTGTCGTCAAGTAACAGGAAGTGCAAAGCGTCATGGGAAACGAAACTATTTAGCATAACTAAAACAAACTGGTCACGCCGATAAGAATACAAAATTAATCGCTTAACAATATCCTGTCAGAATAGGACATTAAAATAATTTTAAAGGAACACCCGGCCTGCCTTATAACATTCCGCGTGCCAAATTATCATCCGAGCAATTACCGAGTAGCTGCGTTCCTCGCATAGCTGCTGTCTCGGTTGGCTTTGTGAATAGCACACGAGACAGAATCAAGTCAACGATTGTGTCGTCACAAACTGGAATGATTCTCGAATTTTAAAATACAATTTATAATTTTCTAGGCTAGTGTCTTATAATTTTGCTTCGGCGATCTATTGGAATAATTAATTTTAATTTTTATCGCATTATTCTATTAGATTTTAGATCTCATGGTAATTATTAGAAAATTAGTAGATGTACACACAGAGATGAAACGTCATGATTATTGTACGCGCGCAATGCATCATTTAGTGACGGATCGTTAGTAAATAAAGTTCCATTATATTCAATAGAAAATCTCCTAAACGCCATATTTTAAAAAGGATTTTTAGCAAGGGAAAGACTTACGGTAAGGAAATAGACCTTTTGGGCCGTACTTGATGTGGAGGATCGAGAAAAATGGCGCTGGGAGGTATATCCCTTTAAGACAGATCAAGTGTTACTTGTTTTAATCCAATATTTAATTTTAAAACGGATTGTAGTTACGAGTGGCGCTAAGTATAACGCACGGTTTTGTGTTCTGAGAGGCGTGGGCTTAGGCTTAAGCTTTTTCCGTGGTTCAGGTTTCTTGTACGGTTTGAATCGAACACAAAATAAGTTCGTCAACTTCGGATGTTGCCCACGTACGAGTATTCCGTCAATTTCCGAAGGTGTTGTGGTTATCATGGTAATGATGCCGCCATTTTTTTATTTCAAGTTTCGCCGCCTACGAGTACTTGACACGTGCTGCCTTCTGGTGCCGTCGATTGAAGCAGGTATTAATTTATTCCATGTGTTCAGAAAAGCTTCACTACCTGTTTACCTACCCTGACCAGAGCTCCACTACAGCACTGGCCGGGTCTTGAATGAAAAACAGCATTCGCGACTAGGTTGGACAATATGGCCGCCGAAAGAAACGCTTATCCAACTGATTTGTTATGTTGCAGCTTTCTGTCAATAGTAATGGCGACATCTTCAGTACAAAGAATGCTGCCATTCTTCCTTGAAATACTTTCTGGGTAAACGACATATCGCTACTTACTGAAGAGCTATGTGCAGTCAGCCCTGTAGCAAAATCAAAGCGACACGCGACGCTACGTCGCAGTACGACTGGCAGTGTTGCAGTACGATTTATCCTGCACTTTTTTTACTTGGTCTTCTTTTTTAGATAATTTCGCCAGAAATTAACTGAATTTGACGTTCAAATACACCATTTTAACTGTTTCTTCGAAAGCTTTTGAATGGTGCTATTGTCATGACGATAGGTAGGGTCGTTCTCAAGTTGTTTAGCAAAAACAACCTACAAAGGTCTAGAAAAAAAAAGTTCTCCCAAAAAAAATGGTTCATGAATCAAAATTCTGCACAATTCAAAATTCCACCTTCTCACCATACCTGCAACCTGCAGACACCGCTCTCTTCCCGCAGACCGTTTTTAGTTTGTAAAAAGCTTGTCGCAGACCGGCAGAAAATGTTCTGCTTCTGGGGCAGTCGGTAAATTTAATAGGTTTGTGGCAGAAGGTTATACGGAAATTTATTTATTTGTACGTGTAAGCTATTTTCCAGGTGATTACTAGGATTAAGTTAGTGAATTACTAAGCTTTTTTGTCAATTGCCCGTATGGTTAGCATCTTCCGCCTTGTGCCTAATTGGGCCAATTAAGTAATCATCCATATTTACGATCTAATTACGGCATTCCAACGGAACAAGGAAAAAAGAACAATTGCCAACAAGCGAACGCGCGTTTAACGACTTTTACTAATGCAAGATCCACGTGTGTTCGATGGCTGGTGATTGTTGCTTTTTCGGCGTGGCGCGACAAAGGCTTTAGGTTTTAAAGTGGCACCACCACCGATTGAATGCCGACAGAATCTGGCAACATCTAGCGCTATCTAGTTCTATCTAGCACCAGGGGCTTGAAACTAGTATCTCCTACAGTCGCAATATACAAGGTTACCTGGATGTAAAGGCTTAACGTTAGAAATTCGACGCGTCGTCCAGTTAGCCACCGATTCTGCCACCAGTCGCGCTACTTACACCCCAAAAATGAACTGCTCTAGCAAGCGGACTGAACTGTGAAAGGTACGTGTGACACGCGATAGGCGGATTTTAAACTTAAAACACTGCATTGATACCAAATTATTAAAATTTAACAACAATGGCTTCATGCTACATACCTATTTTTTCACTCGACGACGAAACAAAGCCTCCGGAGGTTTAATTTCATGAATTTCAAGCAGAAGAGCAACCAAGGTACGTGTGTATTGTACTGTACGATACGCTGCGGCGTTCTCAATTCTCATTAAAAATATGTTAAACGATCCTTTGACGTAGCAGTAAATCGTCCGAAGACTTCAAGAATAGTCACCATTACCGTAAAATAATGTTCGTTTAGCGCTGCAACACCGGCAAATCTAATAATGAGAAGATATCACGTTTTTGTGCATCCCGCTAACACTAATCAATGCTTCAATTGGGGTTTTTCGTTCTTCGTGCTTTCAGTTCAGCCACAGCCACCTACAGGAAAGGCCGGATCAGCTTTGCCTTCCACAATTCTCCACTAGAAGGCGCGACAAATACCGACGCGGCAAGTTTGCCAAGTGGCGTCAGAATTTGGAACCCTCGTCGGTTAGTTTGAAATTTCGCCGCTTGGTGTAGAGTTGGCAGGATCTAGCAAACTTGCGCTTCCTCTATGTCAATGGTTGATTTTATGCGCCTAATTTGTCTTGATCTGATCCGGCCTTTACTGTAGGTGGCTGTGGTTCAGCGCAACGCTTGGACGACGCGTGAAACCATAGATTAGAAAGTTAACTAAATATACCGTCTCACTTCTTCCCGTCCTACGCGGACCTCTGGTGGTAGTTGCGGCTACCACTACCTCTGCTGATGCTTTTGCTTTCGAAGCAGCAGAAGCCAAAGCATTAGCAGAGGTGTTAGTAGCCGCAACTACCGCCAGAGCTCCGCGTAGAACGGGAAGAAGTGAGACGGTATATCTACTAATCTATGGTGAAACCGAGCGTTAAGTCTTTTAAATATAGGTAGTCTTGCTAGCGCAGCGCTTGAAAAGGACCGCAGAAGCACAGACAACATGGCGCTGGAAATCGTGGCTTAAGCCGGCCCACATTGGAGTTCAAAGATGACAGCAAATAAACATTGCGCTATCGCAAACTATCTAAACAATTCGTTGTATTTTTGCAAACCGCATATGGCTAATGTTAGCTAACACAATGCACCTTCACCCACGATCTCCTTATTGTTGTTTGCCGGCCATTTTTAAGCTGCGTGATGGCAACGTACGGTGGTTTATTGGGACACACAAACTTTTTTTTCTAAACACACAAAACTTGTATGAAACCGGAAAAAGACGGGCCACTGGCGTGGGTACAGTTTACCATATATCGTCCTTGGTTTTAGTGTATCTTACCTGTTGTTGGAAAGCCGAAGTTCTGATTTCACGAAAGTATAGAGCAGTGACATTTGCCGCCATATTGGCACCAGTATGGGATTTGGAGGGCATAACTACAAGGTGCACTACATAAAAATGGAGGGAAAAACAACGGAAGAGCGGATTTCTTCGGCTTAAAATAACGTTGTTTTCTCCAACAACAAAAATCGCGCGTTTTAGGTCTACGAAATCACTCTTCACAGCATCGGCTTTAGTATGACGCCCTTCTGTTTCTCTCTGCAGTGCCCCTTGCAGCTAACCCATAAAGGCTCCAGCATAGAGTTATATACAATAATACTACGTCGTGTCACAGTCTATTGCGTGTGTAGAAAACAAACTGTTGTTTGTCCCAACAATTCACCGTAATAACTACACGCGTTTCCTCCTGTTTGCCTCCACTGTTTGTCCCTGCATTCCGCTTGTCCCGCTCATGGCGTTTCCTCCATGGTCTCACTAGTTGATGATGACGTCACTAAATGACGCAACCGATTGTTGCTGTCCGTAGGAGCATGCTCCTCCCGTAAAGAAGTGAGTATTAACACTGGCGATAGCCAGTGTTAGTAAGGGTCAGCCTAGGGTCTCTGTGTTAAACTCTTAACTTTGAGAGCTTATAACGCCGTCAAAAGTCAACATTTTAAAACCAAATTTGGAATCCAGCCTCGACTAGTCAAGGCCTCTCTACAGTCCAAAAATTGTGAAATTCGGTCCAGCCAAACCCGAGATACAGAGAGGGGCCAAATAGACAACTTCTTGTTCTGCTTCTTCTTGATGATGTTGTTGTTGTTCTGGGGATACTTTCGTCTGTCCTCTCTACAGGTCAAACCATTTGTCCTATGAATCTGGTTCTTAGCTCATTTTACAGGTATTGCTCTGTAGATGTGCCCTTTCCATAAGGCATTTTCTAATTGGTCAAGTGGTTCAGGGGTTATGGAGCTCTAAACGACCAGATTGATTGTTTTACATTGTTTTAAACATTGTTATTATGCAACAATGTCAATTTGCAAACGCCAGCTGCAAGACTGAAGATTAAAGGATTTGTTTCAATTAACAGTGTTAGTAAGAGTCAGCCTAGGGTTTCTGTGTTAAACTTTCAATTTGGACCGTCAACTGCACTGTTTTACAGTTTAGCTGCAATTCTAAAAGTAACACGAATTAATAAACAAAAACGGAACGTTAAATGTTTATAGTAAGGGTCTAAAAGTCAAAACCTAGAAGGAACACGGACAAGCTTTGACAGTAAGGGTCTAGGTATAAAATTTTGTAAGAGGCTGGTAAGCATTAGACCCTTACTACCCGGTGGTCAGAAATAAATACATTTTGACGAAAAACTGGAAATCTTCCTACAAAGACCCATGTGATGATCCAGTGGTTGGTATACGTTTGCTGCTTTGTTTTATGTTGAAAACTATTTGTCCATTTAGTAACATGGTAGGGTATTCTCAGCAGAGAGCATTACTGGTTATCCTCCACCGTAAATCTACGAAATATAATAAAAAATTCTAAAGCATCAAAAGACAAAATGCCAAACTTCACAAGAAAATTGTGTTCTTAAAGTTCTACAACAATATTCTAAGAACAAAGAAACCTGATACAACCGTTCATACACATTCTGTCCGAATAGAGTAGATCTAAGCTAACCACCGGGTAGTAAGGGTCTAATGCTTACCAGCCTCTTACAAAATTTTATACCTAGACCCTTACTGTCAAAGCTTGTCCGTGTTCCTTCTAGGTTTTGACTTTTAGACCCTTACTATAAACATTTAACGTTCCGTTTTTGTTTATTAATATTGCTCTAAGCTAGCACTTGCATTGTATTGTATTGTATTGTATTTTATTGAGCCTGGGCCGAAGCCATGCGCCCACATCAAAATCACAACAAACATATACTCTTCAAGTCACACTGTAACCGATGGGCAAGGAAGAATGCACAAGGCCATTTCTTTTAACGAAACAAGCCACGATCTCCTTAATTATTGAGTAGAAAATTTGGTTAGTCCTCGTGCACCTGGAAGCAAGCTGCAACGGTTAACAATATCATTGCCGGTAGAAGACGGATCGGTTATAGTGCCACTTGAGGGTCAAGAAACATGAATTTTAATTAAAATAAATCGTAATGTTATTATTTCTAAAGTGAAATCAATAAATAACGTTTATGAACATAGTACTATATAGTGTCCGCAGCCTATCTTGAGTTCGCCGCAGAACGAACACAGATAATAGATTGTATTTTTTTGGTAGCAGAGTGCCTTGTTGATATCCAAGACGGTTACAAAAACAATAGCGGCCGTTGATTAAAGCCGCTCCCTCCAGGAAGACGTAGCCGCTCATAAAATACTGCAGGGCTCAAGATGCGCTGCGCACACAATAAATCTGTTATTCGCTTTCACCAAAATCACTGTCCTCAATTTTAGTATTTTACATTTTGACATTCACCACACAGTACATTTTACTGGTGTTTACCAATCCCCGTCCATTTCCAACTGCGTAACCTTTCAAATAGCAGCAATGAAGTATGATCTTAGAAAGTGAAGTTTCAGATCTCCTACGTTGGTGATAATTTCTTCCCTTCGAAACTCTTGTTCTAAATAAATTCCATATAGCTTCAGAAACAGTAACACATGGAAAATTCTTTGTGATATGCAAAAGCAATGAACCTTTCTAATGCAGGTATGTTGGACAAGAGGTTTCCTCCTTCATTGCCAAGATGTTGAAAGGAATCTATAATGTTAGTCTCACTAGATATGTTAAGATATACGACGGTATGTTATCTTACTTTGTGAGTAGACGTTGAAAAAAAGTAAAAGGTGCCCTCTGACAAGGCACCAACTCAAAAATTAAACCCACACACATTTTTTTTTAATTTTCGGAGCAATAATCTGCTTTTTGTTCACAAAAATGACACACATAAAATATTAAAACATTAAAAATAGGACCAGCCCCACAGACAAGTTATCAGGGAGCTGCCATGTTGGAATGTGACGTCATTTTCAGCCCCACACATTGTATCGGTCAATATGTGGGAATGGTCCTATTTTTAATGGTTTAACCTTTTTATATATGTCATTTTTTTGAACAAGGAGCAAATTATAGCTCCGAAAATTAAAAATTTGCGTGGGTTTATAGGTTTATTGTGAGTTCGTGCCTTATCAGAGGGCAACTTTTTTGTTTTTGGAAGATATACTTTAATACAATTTTCCTTAGAAATACCAAAGAACTTTCCAGCCTAATCGCCACCAATAAAAACGTGTAATCCAATGAGGCCTCGTGTTTTGGGAATTCCAATTGATGCATTGGATTGTTCTCAGCTTGTTTCCTTTTTCTGTTATCAAATTAACATTGCTATTTACGGAGCAGTTAGAAAGTAAATCCATTAGCATGATAAAAAATATCACTATCTGGACTACAGTTTTAATATGTTTGTCATCCATCCATATCACATCCAGAACATGATGAGGAATGATTGTATCGGCTTCCTCGTGTGTATGTTTAGATAACTCATGACTAAATGAATTTGGTCTGTTGCTGTATGCATTGTATTTCATAGACAATGTTTTTTTTTTTTTTTCACTTTCTGCAAACTCTTTTATTGTGAGCGCGGCGTATCTCGAGTCCAGCAGTATTTTTTGAACGATTACGTCTTCCTGGAGAGGCGGCTTTAATCGACGGCCGCGGACACTATAGTTTGGCTTTCCAAAGATACTAAGTTAGCAGTGAATAATTGCATAAAAGGAAAGTTTTCAAGGAAACTAATTTAATGTTTGTGTTGTCTGCGGTTGTCTGTAACGGTAAATCTAACAGAAGATGTCTCACCCTGTCCTTTAATAATAATAATAATAATAATAATAATAATAATAATAATAATAATAATTATTGCTTTCCTTGTTGTGTGCGCGGCGTATCTTGAGTCCTGCAAGTATTTTATGAGCGGCTACGTCTTCCTGGATGGGGTGGCTTTAATCGATGGCCGCCATTGTTTTTGTAACCATCTTGGATATCAACAAGGCACTCTGCTACTAAAAACGTACAATCGATTATCTGTGTTCGTTCTGCGGAGAATTCAAGATAGGCCGCGGACACTATAGAGCTTGGTCTTTAAATGAATTATCATGTATCGATCAAATATTATTCTGCCTTCATTGAACAATATCTTGTTAATGGATTTAGTTTCTAGCTACTCCATAAATAAAGTGGACGGAAAGCCGTCAGCTCAACAAGAGTTTAAAAAAAAAAACAGAAATATAAAAAAAAATTGAATAGGAAAGATTCAGTTGACATTTCATTTATTCATTAACTGAGACGTTTTTTTTTATTTAAATGACGATGTCGATGGGCTAACAGACAAAGGGCTTGTAGTAGCGAATAAAGCGGTCAAGTCAGTTTTTAATTTTGCCAACTACCATCCGAATTTGGTAAAGCTAATTGGTACCCCAACTTGAAACGACGAAAACTTGGCTATAGTCCTCGAACACGTTTTATGTTGTACAGATTTAGTCACTGCGTCAACGAAGAGCATTTTTAAATAACAGCGGTGTTGGGATCACAGAAGAACTGCTAGCAAGCTATATTTCTCACATCAAATTTTAGGGCCTGGGACTAACTATACAACATCAGGTTCTCCCCCCCCCCCCCCTCCCCGACTGAAATATGAAAAGAGTTACAACATGTTATAATATTCGTCGGCCACAGTTGTGCTTAACGGGTTAGTTCATTCATTAATCCGGGATGCTCCGTTGGAGGCTTCCCTGTCTAACAAGCTGACACGACTTTCACTGCAGTGTACACAACACGTACAAATCGAGTATATTGCTCACACCCCAAACCCCCTATAAATTCTTGCTCACAGTCTTCATAACTCAAAATGGGGAGGGGGGGAGGCACGTTTCAGGCCGTGCGGGCCACTTGAGTGACCGGGCCCGGGTACGGCGGGTCCAGCTGACCCCCCCCTTTGTGGGAGCCCATTGCCAATAAAGTAAAACGGACGACTCGGTTTTCGATTTTGCCAAGTTAGCAAGATTTTCGCGAAATCTGCTGATACACGACTTCAAACGACGAAAAGTAGGCGAGAATCCTTACAACGATCGACAACGATTTGTTTTGTACAGATTGAGTTGACGCTTCTGCTTTGACGAAGATGCTTTTTAAATCAAGGGGGTGATAGGTCGTGGAAAAGCAAATAAAACTAACAATCGATTTTCAGTTTTACCAACTGCACACATTTTAGCGAAGTTGGGGGAGGGAGGGAAAGGGAGAGAGCTCCCCGCTTCCCCTCCCCCTCGCTCGGTATGGCCCTGGGACAAGAGGCAAAGTATCGTGGTGGTTAGCACAACTATCTTATATGCGAGAGTGCCCTTGTTCGAGCCCTGACCTCAGCCATCCCAGTCACGTTGCGAAGAGAAGGGCCTTGCGGTGTTCATGTCGATTGTGGCATGCAAAAGATACATAGGAATTTCCGATTGGCATTACCTAGCAAAACTGGCCCTCTCTCCTGCTGGCGCTATGGCTACGGCTACGGCTGGGAGGGCGGCAAACGTCCAAGGCCTGCAGCTGTTATGGTTGTGTTGTCACGCGAAATGAGCAGGGTAACAGCTAAACGTAGAATGTCATTTAAGAGGATCTTGCTTTATACATTTTGACAAATTTATCGAATGTTGAAAACGGGTTAGCCTACTTTTTTGATTTTTACCCGTGCGACACGGATTTGCTACATTTACTCAAGCCTATTCAAATATTTCATATTCTATTTATTCTCTATTTTTCTAAATATGAGAGGGTATGTCCTTTAATGAGATCGTGGCTTCACCCATTTGGCTCATCTTTGAACTCGTTGGTATTCAATTGTCGCGAATGAGTGCGACAGATTTAGAACTGCTCCACAAGTTTAGCTGGTCTCGTGTGTCGGAGGTCCCGAGCTCAAGTCTGGTTAGCTCATCAGCGTGCAATCGGGTTTACGGGCCCTGAAATTACGCTCACGCTCATGTCGGTGTGTCATGTAAAAAATCTTAGGTACCGGTATTTATCGTAAAATTGTCCATCTTCGTCTGGAGATAACCTCAGCAGTTAAACAGGACGCTAAAATATGTTGTTTTTTTTTATAATCGTTTTAGAGAAAACACCAAACCTCGCGGATGAACAAACGAAGTAAGGATTACGATCACGTATCCATTTCTGGCTCGTAGTTACAATTTGCATCTTCTATGCGATGGCAAAAAAAATCGGTGCGCGCCTTGCAGGTATCACCGCCGAAAACGGATCATGATAAGAAGAACACCAACAATCCTGGACTGACTTGGCAATGATATATCATTGCTAAGGCAGAAAGGCGGGCGCCCGAATTAGTCACGTGACGTGTGACGTGCCTTTTTGTGTTGACGGAAGCGCCATAGAGGCTGCAGTCGATCTCGTGCCAACATCTCGGAACGAATCATTTCGATTTTACGACTGCGCTGATGTATTTTAGAACTGAAAGGCGTCTTTTGTCCAAGCCAATACCAAGGCCACCTGAAATATCAACAGCCCCAAACTCATCTCCGCAAAGTACTTGGGTGCGGCGAACGTCTACACGTTTTGTTTCGACATGCTTTTTATGACGTGTTGCGTTTATCTTGCAGTGTTTCAGCTGTCGAGAACCGCAGTGACGAAAGTCGCTTCGCTGTTATTGTTTAGAGTGCTAAAAACCAGTCATGCAAACAGACAAATACAGGGAAATATTAGGAGTTCTCTCACCCCAGATCTTTAAAAAAATTAATTTTGTTCCTTCAGGTAGGGATGGGATTTGATCGCGAAATACATTTCGTTCAAATGCGTTCAACAATACAACAGTGGCAAAACCAGGAACAATTTTAGGGTGGGGGCGATGGAAGCGATGTTAGCTCCCACAGTAGGGTCAGAGGCATCTGCATTTTACGGTGCACCACTGCCGCATCTGGCTTCTGGAGCATATTTTTGCACAAATCCTCGAGGAATTTAGTTAGCATTATTACACGTTTGTAAAAAAAAACTCATAATTATTTTATGATCGCGTTGCTTCTAACAACATTCGCTGTGCTCACTGACGGCGCCACGGGGGGGCGCCCCCCGCTAGATTTTAGTTGTGCCCCCCAGGGTGGCCCAAAAAATTATAGAGTTCAGACAAATCGCAAACCAAAACGCTATTCATTACTCATACTGACGTTAAAGAAACGCAGTAACGATAGCCTGTAGGATTTTCTACGTATTCAATAGTTGGAACTACACGAACATTTATTTATTACTTTACACAATCCCTCCTATCCCCCC
>JAHWFP010232853.1:17003-35458 GCA_023313725.1 Lithobius niger | reverse complement strand
AACATTTCGTCAGCAGTGTGAGCGCACCGTCAGCCCCCTCACCCCTTCCCTGAATGGTACTGTTAACCTAACCTCTTGCAGTTACTTTTGCTCAAATTTTCTTGTGTCATCTCGTTTTTCGTCTACATAAGCAGGGTTCCCACCAATCTGGAGTACCTGAATAACCTTGAAAACTCGGGGAATTTAAACTACTTTCGAAACTCTAGGAAAAAACTCAGGGAATACTCTGATTTTTCACAATAAACCTGGAAAACTAAAAAAAAAAAAAAACCAATGCCACAGTTTTAGGCCTAGTCCTAAGCGCAAAATGTTACGACTGTGGTAAAATAAAATTACGGTAAATAGCCTGGAAATTGATCTCAGCTACTATGGAAAACCTGGAAAACTCAGGGAAATTATTTCAGTATTTTCGTGGTAACCCTGTAAAAACGGTTTTTATTTTTTCAAAGTTTATTTTTATGTAATTTTTGGAGGCTTACGTCAAATAACAAATTTTAGGCAACGTATGGAGTACTCTCGTGTGACTATGCTGGGGAGTTGCCTATGTGAGGGGATGGCTCAGACGACAGGAGCGTTTCAGTGGCGATCCGGAGCTCGGTAGTTCGCATCCTGATCACGGCATCTCGACGAAATAAGACTTATTTCTTCGAGATGACCAGGATGTGATGTCCGTAACAGGGACGTAACCCAACCTCTTTAAGTCCATTCTTAGCTACAGTTTTAGTGGAATTTTTGTTTTGCATTTAGTCTAAAGTGTGCGCGGCGTATCTTGAGTCCTAGAAGTATTTTATGAGCGACTACGTTTTCCTGGAGGGAGCGGCTTTAATCGACTACCGCCATTGTTTTTGTAACCATCTTGGATATCAACAAGGCACTCTGCTACCAAAAACGTACAATCGATTATCTGTCTTCGTTCTACAGCGAACTCAAGATAGGCTGCGCACACTTTAAGTAGTGTTCTGTTAAGATCAGGTCTTACATACTAATTTTCTTCTCACTTATTTTAAGGATTTAGTTTTTTTTTTTATGTAATCTTACATCCTGCTCTGAATGGAAGTTAGTGTGTTGATCCATCTCAGTAAAAATTCAGCCGGACACACTATTCAATTGATATTTCGACACCTTTTCTTGTTTACAATTCAATACAGCAATGTCTTCGTCAGTCAAATACAAAAACGGGGAAATGATGACAAATAACCTTGCATTCCTCAATCCCTGCTATCGTTATTTCATTGTTTAAGGATTTCCTGATTCCCACCTACCTGGAAAACTCGGGGAAATTTAAGATAAATTTGAAACTTAGGGGGAAAAATTCAGGGAATTTTCTGATTTTTCACACACAAAAAAAAAACGTGGAAAACCAGTAAAATTTAAGCTACGTTTGAAACTTAGGGAAAAAAAATTATTTTTCACAAAAAAATAAACCATGAAAAACTTTGGGGGAGTGGGGGCAGAGACGACACTAAGGGGGGGATCGAACGAAACTTTTGGCCGTTTGGCGCCATCCACCTCACCGATCAGATTTTTGTTTTACACATTTTACCAATCTTACTAGTTTGGAGGGTTTACACAGTGCAAAAGAATAGCCCGATTTAAAGAATTTATAGGTGTCAGTACGGAATATAAGGATGACATTTTTTAATAATGGTAATCGCTAATCAGACAGATCATTATTCAGAAATCAACACGCACTGAAAGACGACACACAGAATTATAGACTACCTAAAAAGCACGCGCCTCACTGATAGACAGTCAACTGATACGCCAACCTTTATGGCTTTTTCGGGAGTAATATATAGGGACGGGCGGCGAGTCCCTTTAAACAGGGACATATACGTGTAATCGCATAGCCGTCTGCTCACAGAAGAAGAATGTGAAATCCTAGTTGTACCGCATACCTTGCGTATTTATTTACAAATGTGTGGTTTTCGTCACGTTGATATTTACATCAAGTGACGCGTCATCACGTTTGCACAACGGCAGAACGGAATTAATCAAACTGCAAAGACTTTTGTATACAAGGATAAACGATGATGTTGTTGAAAACGGATGAATGCCTTGTAGGCGGAAAAGTGGAAAGTGTAAACGAACCAGAAGGGAAATTTTTAAAAGTCAATTCAATAACTTTCTTCCTTATTTTAAAAGGTCTATTAAGGATCTGTTTGGCGATAGCGATAAGTTTTACGAGGAAGTTATGATATGAGGTGCCAGAAAGAAGATTATTTCAACGAAGTTGTTTGCTCACCGCCGCAAAAATTAGTCTCACAAGTTGCGTGAATTGGCAGCAGATTTTATTTTTACCTGACGATTCATGTTTTCTCAAAGACAGCTCAAGGAAATGACGTCGTCTTCCGCTTTGTACCTCCCGCCAATCAGGGCCTTCGAAAACCGCAAGCCCAAACTCATTCAGTCTGGAAGCAGAGCGAAGTTTGCTCATGGTCATTTTGTGTGTTAACGGTACCAAACTGCCTCCAGATGGGTGAGTTTGGATTGGTAGTTATCGAAGGCGCCCTCTTATCCGAAGTCAGTTAATCATGAAAAAAGTTCTATAAAAGTTAATTGTGAAATACATTTTAAAAAAAGTTGTAGAAAAAGTCCCACAAAAGTTAATTGTGAAAAAGATTTTTTTTTAATTGTAAAAAAAAAAGTTTCTTTAAATTATATTATTTAAAAGAAAAACTTAAAGGAAACAAAATTATTATTTGTAACGCCCGAAGAAAGTCACAACCGAATCACGCCCGAATTAAGTCACTGTTGTATGATTGGAGACTTACGGAGTAGCTAAAAAAAATACTTATGGATTACAAATATTACAAAACAAAATTATTAAGGTTCTTTTTGCAAAATAAAAATTGAAAATCAGCTAATTACATGCACAAATAAATGAAGATATTAAAGATTAAAAAATCGATAAGCAATACGAAGATTTTTAAAATTGCCTTTCTATCTTAAGCGATGATGAAGCCAATGCACGCCTAATTCCCCGAAGATTCTGTGTTGTCGTTCAAACAGTACGTGTTTGAAGTCCGGGACCCCTACGATGTATAGGTAGCGAGAATTGTTGGCACGTCAGCATAAGCATTGGGTTAGGCTTCCGGTTTGGGATAGGCTCCGTTACGACTGATAAGCAACGCTGGCCTTTTATTTACTTTTAGCCTACGTCATATATGGGTGACGTTGGCTGAGTGGCGTTGTATGCTTAACGCAATGCTTAAAACAATATACAGCAATGAATCTAGTCGTTTGAGCTTTGAAACCGGGGACGTACAATAGAGGTTTGTTGGAACTACTTGACCAATTTCGATCAGTTTTAGAAAAGCACAATCCTTGTAGCCATATCTACAAAATGCGCAAAAAAAAAAAACAGCTCAACCCTTCAATGCCCATGTCGAACTGGATGCGTTTTGATTGTTGGTTCGGCCGCGGGACTCGAGTCGGTATTCGCTTGGTTTAGAGACAAGGACGCTAACTGCTGGGCTGTCGCCGTTTGCTTTGCTCGGGTCCCTTGGGATCCCACACAAAGCTAGCATTGCACGATGGGACTTATCTACCAGGTTTCAAAAGTAAACCAGTAACGAACATTTGAAATATTATATTTTGGTGGTTGCCATGTTTTAGTGTAGCTGTAAGGTTTCACGTGGGCTTAACACTCAGCAAGATTGTGGTGATCTGAAAACTTACAGGAAAGCTTATTCGTGTTCCTTTGCTGTTTTGACTTTGGTTTAGTTAAACCTTACCTTAAACAACAAACGAGTTCGTTTTTGCTTTCTAATTCAAGAAACTTTGGCAGGTCGTGTTATTCATCCAGCAAAAAATGTGCGAAATTTCATTGGTTGTGTGCTATTTGGTTTGGCCATATTTTCACATTTGTAGTCATTCGTTGCCTTTTGCTTATCTTAATACAGATTGTTTTGTTAGTTTTAATGTAGCATATTTTTTTAAGTTTCTAAAAACTTACGCACACCTTGAAACGTAAGAATATTTTTCTAAGGTTTCGTTGTTGTCGTTCCTAGTTGTTGATTGGTAAGTTCAGGTATAGGTTACTTCGGCCATTCGTTTTCTTCTTGCAGTTTTGTTTCTAGTTCTTTTTCATTTCCAAGTGCGTTTGCTTTGACTTATCAGTTATAAGGGTGTGCGCCGCCGCATGCCGTGGGTGCACACCTCCCAGTGTGATCGTAAGCGACAGCATCCGCATTGAATAGCGCGCGCGAATATATTTGTAAGAAGTCAGTGACCGCAGGTGCACGCAGGTTCGAGCCAGAGTTGTTACGAATATGTGCAGTAAAGATGTTAGGTGAGTTTGTTGTCGAGTCGAATAGAAGCTTCTCACACAATTTCATTTTTTTTTTCTAATTCGTGATACTTTTTGTTGAGAATTTTGTTTGTGCCTTTGTACTGATATGGTTTCCGCAAATATTTTTAAACCAACTTTCTCACTAACATTTCTGACCAACATTCCTGACTAACATTCGTGACTAACATTTCTGACTAACATTCTGCCGGACTGTAAAGAGTTCAAAATTTTGTTCATATCTGCCGAGTCCATACAAAATACTGTAATGGTGCTTGCGCCATTACTCACTCAGTGGGCCTTGCGTGGCTTGTTTGGATTTACCGGAAATGGGAACTGGGGCAAGATATATGGATGTCATGATTGTAAAACTAATTGTTTGACACAGAAGAATAAACCTGTCTGAAATAAGAATCCGACTACATCTGAGTTATGAAGAAGGCCAAGTCCTTCACAATACAACATTTTGTAAACTTCTTAATATTAACTGGCGGTCTACATTATTGACTACGTGCTTTTTTTCCTGCGATTTGAGTGAGAGATTTTATTTAATGGAGTGGTGTCCCACTGCGGATGGTCTGCCCACCAAAAAAAAAAACCACTTCTACAGATTACAACAACAGTCGATGTACTACTACTACAAAACTATATTTAGGAATGATTAATCCCAGCTATTACCGTACTAAATTCGCATAGTTTTCAAAGCCACTCAATGAACTTTTACTTTCTCCCACATTGAGAGGAAGTGAAGCGACATTTCTTCGTTTCGGTGTAATGCAGGAAAGCCAAGCTGCTTTAAGAAATCCGTGTTAGTGGGAAGAGACTTTCACGGAAGAACTCGCAGTGAAAAACGCTTTCCGAACATTCGATTATGCAACTGCAGTTCAACAAAATTTCTGTCTCAACAATTTCAATTCGTGGACTAAAATAGTGCCAAAGTGACCTTAGTGTCAGTGTTGATGAGCAACGTATTTTTCCTTCTGTTTTAAAGCAAAATTGTATCCTGTTTGGAAATTTTAAGGTGTAAACTGGCTTGTATCGTTTTTCCAGAAATTAGCAATTTTAGACAGAGATCTTCAGTCAGCTAGTGGGCGTCAAGCTGAGTAGACCCTACTTTGTCTACACCTGTCTCTGCATTAACGTTCTGTAGCGTTACCTGTATACAGCGTGTAACTGAAATGTCTGTCACAACTCTCTGGGTGTAGTCCATGATAAAAAAAAATAAGACTACAATGTCCTATACACATGGGTCCGGAAATGCGCTCGTCATTAGTTACAACCGCCCCCCCCCCCCCAAAAAAAAATTAGGAGTAAGAAGGTGAAATCTTTCATAACCATCCACCTACTCTTTCCAACTTCACACATGTTAGTTAGTAGGCCTACATCATTGAGGTCTCGAAACGTCAATGATGGGACAGTATAGGGGGGGGGGGGCTGAACTTCTTTAGTCTTCACTGAAACAAACTTTACATCGTCAACATTGCAAACACCAAACTGAAATTTCTGGAGCTCTGCATGATGGCGCAACATTTGTTTCAGCAAAGGTACTAACGAAGTCCACCTCTGCCCCCCCCCACCCCCTAACCACCATGCCCCTCCTACCTCCATACGGCCCCAACCACACAGTTGTGGGACATCAAATTAGTATTTACATTATGAAGTAATGAAATTGAAGAAGGATGTACCAATTGTAGTGGTTTGGAAAGATGAGGTTGGAAGTCATGGGGAAATTTCACCGTTTTACCCCTAACTTTGGGGGGGGGGGAGGGGGGTTGTAACCAAAGACGGGTGCATTTCTGGACTCACGTTGATAGGACTTTTTCGCCTTATTTTTAATCACGGACTACACGTTGAAAGTTGTGACAGACATTTCAGTTACACCCTGTAATATATTCCAAGATGTAAAGTGAATACGCGCAATTTTCATTCTACTTGTTTCTAGCTTTTGAAATAATATAAATTTAAAGCACAACTTCTGGGCGACGATAAAGGATCATTAACTATAGGTCACTACAATTTCTAACTCCTAACGCCAGCACACACACTTCTTCCTAGCAGGTGAAACCGGGCAGTGCACGCAGTACACGCAGATGAAAAGTTTTCACGTGGGGCTACGCAACTGGTTCACCTAAGAAGGTTCACAATAGCCAGCAGGCGAAGCTTTTGTGGGTCGTACAGCAGACACAACAAGAAACGCCTCCGCATCTTCCGTCCCCATTCCACAATAGCACACCAGTGAGCGGGACATGCCCAGAGCATAGCCTCGGCCAATTTCTGAGTCAAGATAGCTAATTCAGAAAACCGTGGAACAGATAGGTGGATGCTGTAAAGAGCACGCCCCCTACCCACATGTGCAAAAACGAAACTATCACCAATTTCACATTACTGGTATCCAACACAGTGTCCACCACAGCCTCTCGAAATAGCTGGCGTGACAGCAAGTCAGCGACAATATTGCCGATCACATCAGAGTGGCCTGCCCCCCAGCCCACCTCCATACCAGATCTGAAAGCTTCCAGCAGCTTGGCACAAATTTACAGCACACACTGATGCGATAGGTCCGGGCACCCAAATTTTCCCACTAGGAAACGAATAGCCACCTATGAGTCTGAAAGGATAGCTAGGCAGTCGACCCCCCAAGTCTGACCATGATCTAATGCCACCGAAATAGCCAAGAGTTCTAACAACATCACATTTGGTACACTTTCCAGTCGACATGCATAACCAAGTTCTCACACACCGACACCTCCTGTATGTGACCTAGAGGCTGACGCATTACAAAATACCTGAATCACACAGTCCTGAGGTGACTGGAAGAAGCCTTTGGCTACGCACGATTCATTATCAATAGACAGTACCTTCCTAAAGCACCGAACAGAACGAACCAAACGCTCCATTGTTGGACAGTTCAGCTCATTCCCTACTAAAGCCATGTTGATGTGGTTTGCTTATGTCAACCAACGTCAGCGATGAATCGTTTACGGTACCTAGCGCAAGCTCAAAAGCTCCACCACTGGCAATCACCCGCAACTACCTCCACGAGATGGTTCGCAATTTTGCATTGCTCGTGCCTGGTTACTTTCATTAGCGTAGCCTGGTCCAGTCAATTATCCACGCTTGGTCACGTTAAAGGTATGACGTAACGAGTGCTTTGTTGAGCTTGTTGACTTTGCTGAGCTGTGATTGCAATTTTGGAAGGTTCTGAATGGCTGACACAACATTACTGCACACGTGCGACGTTATGTTTTGAGCAAAACAGTCTCTAACAGTGGTGCGTTCTGTTCGCTCTGTTCGGTGGATTAGGAAGGTACTGAGAGTGTACCACTTGGTGCTAAACAACCATGGGCCCAAGATGGCATAACGCACCTAACAGGGAAGCGATCACTTGGGACTCATGGTAAAGACAAATGCCCCCACCACCAGCCCCAAAGAAAGCACTTGCAGAAGCGGGAAAGGTAGCTACTCAAAATTTTGCCTGCCAGATCCTCATCACTACGACACAAGTTACGCACAGTAAGTTGAAGCAACATTTCTTTGGCCTTCACATACAAGGGAACTGATCCTGCCTCGATGTCCAGTGCAGCGTCCGCGATGGCAGTTGTCCGCGCAGCCAATGATCACACGTAGTGAAATGTTGACCCCAACTTGGACCATGCGAATCCTAGCCAATGTCGCAAGCATAAAAGTAGCGAATGGTAGTCAACCCACGATTGACTAAAGGCAAGGAAGAACTGCTAATGAACTTTCTTTATACATCCCCCTCCCAACTTTGGCCAGGCAACGATAGCATGACTTTTTCAGTTTTCCACTGTAGCTCGGGCACGAGGGCATCTGTTGTCCATGACAGGTTCGAAACCAGTCAGACACCCAGGTAGCACACATGCTCGATACTTACCACCCACTGCGCTGGGACACTGTAGGCGCCGGACCCTAAGCAAACACCACAACCTGTGACTTCCGTGCCGAAGCTCCATTCCGTTCCTGGCTAGCCACTCCTCAATCAGGTCCACAACTGTTTGCATCACAGTGACCATCTCTACCAAGTCTGTGCTGAAGGGGTGAATTAAACTAAAGGGTGAATGAAACTAAAGGGTGAAGCCAGCCAGAAGTCATATCGTAGAACAATCCATACCTGTATTGAACGTTATTAAAATTTACGCTTATGCACTATTATCATTACTGGAACTGGCACTGAACGTCTTTATTGGTAACTTGTCACACGTTCGAAGTTATTATTTGTATCAGTACATTGTCCAGAGCGATCTGAGAAGCGAATTAGCATCGAGGTAAAAGCCCGGCCATAACCGGAAGTTGACTGGGATAGCAAAAACTGAGTATCTTCTCAGATCGCTCTGGATAACGTAGTGGTACAAATAATGAATTACAACGTGAGACAAGTTAACAATAAACACGTTCAGCGCGAGTTCCAGCGATATATATATTTTTTAATACGGATTGTTCTACGATATGACTTATGGCTGGGTGACCTCCTGAGAATCCATTCCGGGTGTTGCAGACATAGGGCCTTAGGGCTTCGTCGGGCAGATGACCGGGTGCGGTTAACGCTCGCTAAAACCCTTTGACCCTTATGGCTGGTTTTGCCCCTTTCATTATAGAGCAGTGACATTTGCCGCCATATTGGCACCAGTATGGGTTTTGGAGGGCATAACTACAAGGTGCACTACATAAAAATGGAGGGAAAAACAACGGAAGAGCGGATTTCTTAGGCTTAAAATAACGTTGTTTTCTCCAACAACAAAAATCGCACGTTTTAGGTCTAAGAAACCACTCTTAACAGCATCGGCTTCATTATGACGCCCTTCTGTTTCTCTCTGCAGTGCCCCTTGCAGCTAACCCATTAAGGCTCCAGCATAGAGTTATATACAATGTACCGAGAACCCTCTGGTACATTCCCGGGCAGGCCAGACCTATTTCAATCCGATCCTGGTCGGAATACAGTTTTGCATTTGAATTCTCAAAAGTTTTACATTTAAAATTTGTTCACTTAAAACATTAGGAGTCTTGATGGAAATTGAGTCTACGACGCAATGACGTCATGTGAATGAGCATGAAAGATGCATGGTTTGGACCCATCGCCATTTTAATGTTTCAACTGCATTGGGTTGGAGGTGTTCAGAATTTCGGAAATCCACCGGCGGTGACGAATGAATTGGGGATACATGTTTAGTCATGATTTTATTTTTTATTATGGAAATGATTTTGTTTTTTAAGACGAAAAATGAATTAGAACTTCGAGGAAAGGGGGACCACAATTACGGTTGGTGCGCCACTGCTCCAAGCTGTAGACTGGTGCTCCAATCGAAAAGGATGGACCACTTGCTCACACTAAACAAGTTAAGTTTGCGGCCACACGTTCATCGTTTAGTCTCATCTTTTGACCAATTTTGTAGTTTTTATTTTGACGCAGTTTCATTTCAACTTGGCGTTCAGACTTTAGAAGTATGTCAAACGACAAATGCCAAATTCTAACCCTAAGATTAGTCTACGCTCTTTGTCCTAAGGAGCTTTTCAACCTATTTTTAACAAATTAGTCAGCAGATTAGTCAGTCTGTTCCTTTAGCCGTTATTTTTTTGCTGTCTGTGACTTCAGGGAAATGTGTCTTGTGTTTGGACCTGCAAATGAAACACACAAAGCTTGGGGAAAAAAAAAAACCACGGGCCAATAACTGCACTTATTGTAGTGTCAAAAAGAATGGAATGGGACGTGGACAGCCGAACGGTGATGCTGTCTATAAATATCTGCAAGCTTATCACGAACGACCAATTTTGTGTTCGCCGGGTTTTTTTTTCTGTGGACATAAACTGCTGATTGCTTTAAGTGGTTCAAAAGCATTAGACTGCAGGTGTGCCTTCAGGAGTAATACAGTTGGATTTCTACTAGAAGTTTGAAGCAGTGGCCCATACCAAATTTGCTGTATAAATTCCAAATTAGTGTACCTTTTGTCACACGCTTTTAGTTTAGTCTCAGCAGGAGCTTATAAATGCATACACGTCCAGGAAGTGGGAGTATCCATGTTGTAACTCTCGCTAGTCCTCTACCGCTTGTCATAAGGTCGTCTGGGAGAGAAGCAGCGGATTTCGCTTTCCGGCTGCAGGTCAGTTTAGGAGGGCCCCCGCACACTAGGTAGCCAGGTCGTGCAGCCAGTGGTCGTCGCGGCCAAAAAACACGGCGACGTGCGCCGCGGCCACGTCCGTTTTTCCTGGATTATTCTCGATCACGTGGTGAAAAATGAATGCGGAGTAAGCATTGTAGCCCTGTGGTCGCCTGCTCACTGCCTGGGATACCAGTGGCCGCTGCAACTGACTGGCCGCGGTGGCCAAGTGCGAGGTGCTGCATACACCCTAAGCATTCTCGTTGGCTGTAGTGACCTGATCGCGCGATTAGGGCGCCTACTGTGCGTGGGGCGCCCTTATTTAACATCTCTAGAATCTGATTTTCAGGGGGGGGGTACTGGAACGACTATTTAGGCCAGGGAAATGGTTGACGTAGGCCTTTTGTTTGTGGCATTTCGTAGAAATAACGACACAAGAAAAATTTCAATAGGCCCCCGACGGTTCACAAAGAAACCTACCGTTTTCCCGTACGGCCAGTACGCCCCTGCTTATTTTAAGAAAGCAATGCACTAAATTTATCGGCACGCGCGCGAGCTGACGTGGAGTCAGGATGCAAGACACGCAGTTTCTTCCACAGTCGGCTTTGGCTTGAGAAACGTAACTCCTTCCTTGCTTCAAGGTCATCCAAACGCTCTGCTTGCGAATTAAAATGTGCTTGAACTAATTGCAGCACAAGATTATTTTTTAACACAAAGTTATTGGGTAGAAGTCTACTCAGGTTAATTTTTAACGTACGCTTCTCGCACAAGGAAGAACGGTCACTCCTTCTGCAACCGGCCGCATTGGGTCACGATGTGGTGGAAGATGGGGTAGATTAATTATCTTGGAGACCCCTTCCTTTATGCTGCTCCTGGCTTCATGCATACTGACTGGACTTAATTATTACTATCCGTGGTGTACCCCAAGGATTACTGTTGGGTCCTTTTCTGTTTATTTTCTTATAAACTTATCTGAAATCTCGCGTTAACTTATTAACAGGCATGAGCGCAGCCTCCAACAACCAAAGCTGAATATTTGTATCTTAAGATAAAAGGCTTTCGAAGCAAACTACACAACACTAGGAATTTAATTCACACACAAAAATATTCAGAATACATTCCGCACAAGTAGGAAAGGTTACTCCTTTGATTACTGGCCACATGGGGTCACGATTCAGAACGAGTGGTGGAAGATGCGGTAGAAACAACGAGCGGTCGAGGGGACAACTCTGAACCCACAATAGGCACGGAAGCAGGGGTGGCCATCCCTCCCCCCCCCCTTCTTGAGTGACTGAGAAGTTCCCCAAAATAAATCAAGTCCCCCATAGCCAAAAAATTTCAGATAAAATTGATGGTATTTTTTATTGAATTCTGACTAAACCACCATTTTACCATTCGATCGACCATTTTACAGAAGTGCAATTATTATATCAGGGTGGCTTTGTAGTTTATTTTAATTCCAGCGTTGGGGGTAATTTTTTCGGTCGTTTCATTAGTTGGCCAATTTTAATTTAATATTTTATTTAATTGAAACTTCAGTACCTGGACTTAGGGAACGTTCATGTATTACGTCATCAAGAAATGGGCCATTTTCAACCCCCCCCCCCACTCTCCCCCTTCCTCGTCAATCATCATCAATTGCTCACCCCCCCCCCCCCTCCAGAATTACTTCATTCCTAATTTTACCTTGTATATCCTGTGTTTTTCCTGTATATCAGTTTTTTCTGAGGACTTTTTTGTTGCATATATCCACCCTTTTACTAGCGCTGCTTACGTCATCGACTGGCCACCCCTTCTCCCCTTCGTCAGCAATCGTCACCACGACCCCCCCCCCCCCCCCCCCCCCAACCCCCTCCTCCCTGATGACGTTATACTTGAACGTTCCCTAATAAACTAATTATATTCCGAAATGAGGAACTGAGCGCACTTGGTACACCATGGAGCGGACAGCACCTAACCAAATTTCGAAAACGTAGAGTTAATATTCACGAACATCGAAAATGGCGTAAATATTGGCTATGTTTACACGGAACATGGCCAGCATCTAGGCCCGTAGCCAAGATTTACCCACAGCACAACCGGGACCTAGGAGCCCAAAATGATGGGATTTAAATTGAATAATAAGTAATAGATAAAGGCAAGGCAGAGGGGAGGAATCCTTAAACAAACAAAAAATTAATTTTATGTCCGGGTAGGAAATCATTTTTTTATTTTAATTGCTTAGAACTCGCCAGTTCTGCAATAGCTATTCATATTTTATTGGTAAATTCTTTAGAAAAAAAAGTGTCGATCGTCAACACCCACGATTTTGCAATGTCCGTTACGCTACAATTTCTCCCACCGCCAGTGCCGTGTGGTGGTGGGTGTCTGGCTTCGGGCCTGCCAACAAATACGACTAATGTTGGTCTTCGTCGAGGTTCGCGAATGCCTTTTTTTTAACATATTAAGAATCAATCTCAAATTTAATCAATCTCAAACCCACCACTGGTGAATTTTTGATTGATTAAATTTGAGATTGATCCGTAATAACTAATAAAAAAATAAAAAAACAGGTGTAATAAAAAAAAATCATCCGCACCAGCAGCCACAAACTGCATTAAGTTGTCTTCACAGACTCTGCCTCGGCCCCACCAGCTCTCCCCCAAATCTCCTTGCCAGGGCCCCCACACCGGGAGGGGACGGGTGGGTGGCTCAGCCTGGATCCGCGGTACCAAGCCCCGGTCGCTCAAGGGGCCCGCACGGCTAAAAAAAAAAAAAAAACCATCCTTTCTCACTATTATGAGTTATGATGAATATGAGTATTGTGAATTGTTTTATACTCCCAACAAACAACAGCCGCATCAACGGCAACATGCCAACGAGCGCCGGCTCAAGCCTGCCAGGGACGGAAGCCTTCAAACGTAAACAACCAGAATTACTGAATGAACCAACTCGATAAACACAAATATGGCCGTCAATATTAAAATACCTAGTAATTTTTATTCCGATTTCAGTCGGGAGGGGGGGGGGTGGAGGTGAGGGCGCTGTTGTAGTTAGTCACAGGCCCCAGTTGGGGGTGATTACGCAATAAGCATCAGTGCTCACTGGCCAAGATTTCTTTAAAAAGGCCCTTCTGAGACGGAGTGCTCGTCAGTCATGAACCTCGAAAATGGCCGCAATCGTAAGCCATGTTGTATGCAAACAACGTACTGCGTTATAAATTCACGCAATTCGTAAGTTCGTGAAACTGCGAATGCGAATTTTCTTGTCTTCACTTCCAGATTAATGACGAGTCATAAATATATTTTAAGTGGTCATCGTGGCTGAGTTGTGAGAGAGCTCAGCCTGGTTGCTGGAGGTTTGCGGATCTGGTCGAACCCCTGGAAAGAGGAACTTGGCAAAATCCCCGCCAGGACTGCTGGCCAGGGTAGTGTGAGAGGCTACCATGCTCTTTCAGCGGCTATGGAACTATTCTGGCCAATTCTGGACAATCTTTCGGCCCCTACAATGATCGGAGGTTTCTCGGATCTAATCCCCGGTTTGGCACCTCCCTTTACCAGATATTTCTTATTCTCTAAAAGTCTGGTAATGTTCAAAATTGAGCCGGTTCAGCCATACAAGAATTAAGTTGCTTCGGCTGACTTAAGGCTCAAAGAAATTAATTTTAAAATAAAAAATAAAAAACCACCAGCTGGTAACCCGTCTAAGTGCAGCACGCACCCGTCGGGGATGCATGCTGAAGGGAGATGCGCTGATTGAGTGAACGAAGCTGTCGAAAAATCAGCGTTTGTGAGCCATAAACAAACACAAGCCGGTAAGTACGCAAACACAAGCCAGTGTGCGAGCCAATTTGTGCAAAAATGTGATTGAAAAAAACAGAATTTAGGCGGGACATGGGCATACACGAGTACCCTTTGCGGGCTTCTGTTACCCAGAATGCAGAAGATGCCAATGGTGAGCTATTTCTAAAGTGGCATTGCTGTCGCTGATGATGATACCTCACTTGCTTACGGTCAGTGACGTCGGTGCCGAGTGAAGGAGCGCTAGTTCGAAATTGAAGAGTGCCATTTAATTCCAACGTGTAATCTTGTTCGGCGACGGTACCTCAACTACCGAAAAGACACTTTCCATTTGAATAAGGCGTGGCGTGAAAGTCTAAACTTTCAGGATTTTTTGAATTGAGAAAGTTAAATGTGACTTTGTGTGGCCAAATATTGTTTGTTTTTGTTTTCTTCTAGGGGCTCTGATTGAGGAGAAGCAGATGTTCGTCGGTGTGATGATGGGTCATCTTGTACATTCCGTTTTGAACCGTTCAGCTTGTATTTTTGAGCATTTACGTTTTGAGAAGATGTCCTACCGTTTTAGATGTTTAAAAGAGAAAAAATGATTCGTCATGTACTCCTAGCATTGAATTTGTTTAATTTTAAAACAATATGCCCCATACATTATAGGTTACAACTTGTTAAATGAATTAAAAAATTTATAGAGATTAATTCGATTTTCCTACTTGAAATACATTTTTGACTTGTGTTAATTCCATCTTCAAAATCTTGTAAGGGAGGAGGAGGGGTGAGCGGTGTCGCAACGTTCGTTTCCTTTAGGTAGAGGTCACATCACGCTGCTCCTTTGTAGTAATTATTATGACATCAGAATACGAGCTGTAGCCATTTTCCAGTGCCATTCTAATCCCATATCTCCTAGTGTTCGGATCACTTATTTTTGTTTTTTAAAGGTGCCTGTTCGCCATTTCGATAGCGTTGCTCGTATTCTAAATACAGCACCCGGATTCTCCGTCATCCAATGGCTGTGGGTAAGATAAGATATAGTTACAGCAAGTTTCGTGCACAAATAAAAACCGCACTACGTTTCGGGAGGACAACCTCCCGTCTTCAGGTAAAAATAAAACACTAAAACATTAAAAAAATTCATGGCAGTATCTGCCGAGTCACCAAGTCTATAAAAACAAACCATTCAGGCATGGTCAAGGCCTAAAACATTAACATTATTTAAAATATCAAAAATATAAAACATACCAAATGATACCGAATGATACACCATGTTATTAGATGGGCGCCCGGAAATAGAGTTGTAACAGAAGGCAGTGATGTCACGTGGTTCAGAATACTACGGCCTGGTCCAAATTATATAGGGTGGTTAGTCAGACGGCTTTTTCTTGAACTTGTTGAATTTGTTAAGTTGTAGGTTGTTGATGACTGAAAAATACTCTTTTAAAGATTTGCTTTCTGGAATTAAATGATTGTAAACAGGAGGTAAGGATAATAAGTGATTCAAGGTTTATTCTTGCCCTGGTGTTTTTTTCGGTGAAAAGTATTTCGATCCTGTCCAGGGCTGGTGCATGCCCTGTTGAGAGTTTTTTGGGAGATTCTCAAAAAAGGCTGTGGGTCACGTGATCTCGTTTCAGTAGTTACGAAAATCGCGGCGCTGCTGCGAATAGTGTTGTTCCATTTTTAATTTACCGCTATTTTCTTTACATTGCTCGAAGATTCTACGGCACTGCATCTAGAAAGAGGTGAAAGGCGCCTTTAAGTGGGCACTACCACACCAATTGAAAATTGAACGAAAATACCATGGCGCCATCTAGCGGCGGTAATATTGGTAACCTTTACAGCTTTCTCCGTTGCACGAGGACTTACCAAATGTTCACTCACTTAAAGGCTCCCTTTGATCGCCATTTCGATAGCGTTGACCATATTCTACACACAGCATCCACGTTCCAGGTTCTCCGTCATCCAATAGGCTGATGTGGGTCACGTGATCTCGTTTTAGTTATGAAAATCGCGGCGTTGCTGCGAATAGAGCAGTGACATTTGCCGCCATATTGGCAGCAGTATGGGTTTTGGAGGGCATAACTACAAGGTGCACTACATAAAAATGGAAGGAAAAACAACGGAAGAGCGGATTTCTTAGGCTTAAAATAACGTTGTTTTCTCCAACAACAAAAATCGCGTGTTTTAGGTCTAAGAAATCACTCTTCACAGCATCGGCTTCGGTATGACGCCCTTCTGTTTCTCTCTGCAGTGCCCCTTGCAGCTAACCCATTGAGGCTCCAGCATAGAGTTATATCACGAGTCTGTTAAATCATGGCGTTGGCAGTCTAACACAGCAAATCAATTTTCAATTTAGCAACTTAACTGTACACGATTTTCGCTCAGTTCATTGGTGTCATGAGTTCAAGCTAGAATCCTTAATAAGTTTAGTTTTATACATATTTAGTTGACGTGTTTCTGCATTAACTAAGACATATTTTAAATATTATGGAGGTGATGAGTTTACTGGCAAACAAAACGGCAACTGTATATTGAATTTTTTTATTTTTGAGAAATTTTTACGAATTTTATGTCGTCGTGTAGGCTTCGTCTTCCGGCTGTTCCCCGACGACAATCTCGGTTACTCCCCGACAGAGGGGGGGAGCAAGGCTTCCCCGACGGGGGGATCGCCCCCCCCCCCTGCCCCCATGTGGCACCACTCCTGGCTACAATGTCATGTTAACGTAGTATGCACACGTAAGTAACGTGACCCAGGTATAGTATCACTAACAACTGCTACGTATGTAATTCCTTGCGCTACGAAACGTAAGGGACCGGTCATTATGTGTCCATAGGAGTTCAGTTATGTTTGGCTGGATAAGCAATTTGACTAAACCGGAAGTTTAAGAGCGTGGCATCAAAGGACGTACCGCCACGCCAATCGGCACTCACGGCCGCGTGATCGGAAATTTGCACCCAACGCACTAGGTTTAATCCCTGTAAACCATCTTTCAACATGGCGGAGAAAGCAGACGACGCCTAGTATAACGCGGTACTAAACTGGTAAACGGTACTAAATTGAATTTAATATTTTTTTTTCAATTTTTCTGCTGCTACGACATTTTAACTTGGTTAAACTTACTGTTGTCACAAGAAGATGACTCATTCTACACCGGTTTTCTTGCAAATATCATGCATTCATAAGCACCCCGTCTCGTGTGTTACAAAAATACGATATTTACTTCCCCAACAATCGGCGTTAAGGTTTCGTTCGACTGTCAAACTTTGTTACAAAACACAATGGCGCTTTCGCCTGGCAATATAACAATATCTTATCTTACCTACGTTTGATACATCATAAACAACGCAGTACAGGGCGTATTTCACAGAAAATTCCAACGCCTACGGTGGAATTCCATTCGTCTGCGAGCGGATCAACCGTGAATACCTCATGGCGGCTTGGTCAGGCGGAAGTGGCAGACACGCTTTGTATTCTGGGTACATTCGTGAGTCACGCTTGCCATCGAAGACTACGCACTTCGGCTATGCATTTGAGCTGGGAGTTGCTTATCCACCCAAACACAACTCAACTCCTATGATGTATCGTTGGGGGGAAGGGGTGGCAATTTTTTTTACGATACCAATAAATACAGACCGTAGAAACTGGCTGTAGAAGAATTAATGTCTTCCCCCACACGTAGACCAAATTTTCAGGTCCCCTTCACCCATTCTCATACGGTATGCATGAACAAAACTTAAGGAATGTCAAAAAATGTTAGACCTTGACATTTTAAATTACTACAAAATGCAAAACCTTTTTAAGTTTAGATCCACTTGCTGAGCTAGACAGTTCTCTAGAGCAAATAATCTGTACCTTATATGTACACAAAGCTCATTTACTATTCTCAGTTTCTGCATTATCCCTTCCATGATATATGAAATAAAAAGTTTCATAATTAAGTCTCACATTTTGCCAAAAGAAAGAAGCAAACTAAGTCATTTTGCTGCTAATTTTTGGTAGTTTATGCTTGACACTGCACAGACTATAGCCTACTACAAACCTTCTACCTTCACGAGACAAGCTTTACAAGAACAACAAGCACCAAAAACTGTCGGTGCACAAATTTGAAATTCGCGCTGTTCGCACAGAGACTGCTTTCTACGGAGACTCGTGACCGAGTTGAGTGTTTACGTTGGTCAAACTTGAGACCCGCTGAGATCCTCCTCCTCATTTTGATGTAAAAGATCTATTTCCGGGCTTGTCGCAAGCGTCCACCTCCAAGAAAATTTTTTTTTTTAATTACG
>JAHWFP010232853.1:0-16903 GCA_023313725.1 Lithobius niger | reverse complement strand
GCCCCCCCCCCCCCCCCCTAGGACCCCTGTGTGCACGTCCCTGTTGCTTTCCCCTATTTTGCCTTTTGGACGAACATCTAACTGGAAAATCGCCTAATGGGATAATTGTCTAATATCTGCATAAAAAAAAAATCTGGAAAATCTTCTAACCGGAATATCGTATAATGGAAAATCATCTACGCAATATCGTATAATGGATAATCGTATAATGGATAAACGTCTAACTGGATTAACGTCTAACTGCGGTTTCTGATGTTATATGTACAGCCGCAGCGAGCGTGGCAGCACGAGCGAGGCAGGGACATTAGACGATTTTCCATTGTATGAATTTCCAGTTAGACGATTTTCCATTATACGAATTTCCTGTTAGACGACTTTCCGTTAGACTGTGATACGGTAGACGTTCTTCCAATTATGCTATTTTCCAGTTAGGCGATTATCCCTCGCCCCGCAAAAAAATTACAGGTGATGACGTTCGTTTTTACCACCATCCAGTACCCCTTGCAGCTACCATCAGGCTCAACGACCGAGTCCAGAATGGTAGCGTCGTAACCAGTATGGCGTTTTTTTGCCGCTGCTCCATTTTCCCGTTAAACAATTCTTCAATTTCCATAGCTTTAAAGTATCGGAAGGAACACGACTCTTCGCTGCGCATATCAGATTTTTTTTATTTATTTAATCGTGAGGATGATCCCAGTACTCGGTGATGCATTTTAATCTCTCGGCATTCGATACCATTATCATAGGGACAGACGCTCAGGCGGCTGACGTCACTGCGAGATCATTTTAGCGGTCGGAAAATAATCGCTGACGGTCAAACTTCAACGAGATGGCATGAGCTGGCATCGAAACGGATACTTTTGGAATGTACAAGTACAACCAAATAGTCCCCAGAGTGGCGAAATCTCTGGAAAAACGGATGTAAATAGCGCATCGATGATTTAAAGGTCAAACTGTATTAAGACCACGCCACTGTGTCGTCCGCCAAGATTTAACTATGACATTACCGTCCGTCCTATCCAGATAAAATATGTATGAGCATGGTGACTGCAGTCTGACATGCAGTCTGACATGTCTTATCTTTTACGCTAAGGCAGTTTTGGCTGTTTTCAGGCATTTGCGATAATAACAATGTGACAGAAAATGATGAAGATTCGATTGATCGAGAGACTTTGTGGTCGCCTGACAACATAAGTCACTATAGAGCAGCGTCAAGTGACGTCACATTGCCTATGAGATAGCAACTGGAGAGCATAGCTACAAGGGGCACTAGATTTAGATCTAAGCTAAAACAACGGCACTTCTAGTCAAGACAGTGCTTTGAGAGCGGATTTCTTGGGCTTAAAAAAACGTTGTTTTCTCCAACAACAAAAATCGCGCGTTTTAGGCTTAAGAAATCCAGTCTAATAGCATTGGCTTCAGATAGACGACCTTCTTTTCACCCACCAGTGCCCCTTGCAGCTAACCCAGTTACTGGCTCCACCATAGAGTTATACACAATAATACTACGTTATGTCTCTGCCCTATTAGCAAGAATTTATAGGGTTTGACCACGGCCCAGGGCCCCCACAACGGAGGACGTTAGTTTGACCGGTGATACCCAGGCGTGGTCACTCAATAGGCCCGCACGGCCTGAAACATTTTTTCCCTAATTATGAGTTAGGATAACTATAACTATAACCTCGATTTGTGCGTATTGTGAACTTTTTGATACCTCCAACAAACAGCAACTCCAATCCAACAGCGATGAGCAGAGAGTAGGAGCAGGAGCATTGTAGTGCAAACCAGTCTGCCTGCTAGGCAGGGACGCCGTTAAACGTAAGCGACCCGGATTAATGAATAAACCAACTTGTTAAGCCCAATTTCAGTCGGGAGAGGGGGCCCCGCCGTTGCACTTAGTCATAGGCCCCAAAATTTAAGGTGGGGGCCCTGTTAGTGACACAGCTTAACGTTTTCTTGTTGAAAAAAGAAGACGTTGATATTTGCCTAATTACTAGCTAGCTGTAGCTAGGGTAATTTCACGAAAATAACATTTTCCATGCAGTGAATAAAGCTGACATTTTGCAGCTAGCTGTAGTTAACCGTGACACGTACCTATTGCTGGTTAGGGAAACGTAAATTCCAACTCACCAATCATCTCAGTACAATTTGAAAGGCAGTTGCATTTTATTTACTTTTAGGGAGCACTTTTTTTAAAAATTATTTCTAGAGCTTATTTATTCCATCGGGTTACCAACCCCCTGCAACAAAACAATCCGTCGGAACAAAACCTGGTTACAATAATCGTCCAAATAACGAAGAAAACTTAACCACTGAGCTCAAACTTTTACAGCTAATTTGCACCGCATGCGGTGAAGCCCCAATAACCTGTAGGAACGACGTCGAAGCAACGTAAAACTGGAATTTCGGTTTTTCCTCTCGTAACTGCTAAGGGGGTAAAAAAAAATGTTATTTTACTAATTTGGACCAAAAATACGTGATATCATACCAAAACAAAACTTGTGAAGGATTCCCGACAAGTTTTTCAGTCGTTTGAAGTCGTGATGCCAACACCATGCTCCTTCGCAGAGTTAGTCCAACCGACTAAGACTTCAAACGTTAACGGAATTACCTGAAAACTGCGCAGAAGCAAGTTTCCGATTTTTCATTCAACCTTCGGACTGCTTGACGTTTGATATTACGACTTTAAACGGCCGAAAGCTTGGCGGGAATCCTTAACAAATTTCGTTTCGGGGTGATTCAACACAGGGAAGGGCAGAAAGGAAGGCCCACCCCTGGCAATCACTCACAGACGGTTAATGGTAAGGTAATGAAACTTTGCATGGTATGTGCAGGGGGGGGGGACAACTATGTGTGTCGATCACTGACCTTGACGCAGAGTTGCATGGTCATCATAATACTAACTTTTTAACCGTGCTTCGTAGAACTTCAGTGTAAATTAGAAACTTGTATACATTGGCAACCGCCACTGAAAAAAAAAAACGGAACGAAATTTGGTACGTTAGTTTAGGAATTACGGAAATTACAAGATCTCCTTCTGTTTTGTGAAATAAAGTCCAATGGTCCTCAAAGTACGTGAAGCCAGCTTCGGGATGATTCACAAGTTATATAACTTCAGGACAAGGGAGGAAGCATTGACGAAATATAATGATGGGGGAGGGAGTTTATGACGAAGTGTTACGTAACACATACTTTTTTGATAAATTATTTTTTTTTAGTTTTTTATTCCGTCTGGAATCCGAACGCGTGCCGTATCGCGCTGCTGGAAATGCTAACAAAGCGTCAAGGGATATACCTCCCAGCGCCATTTTTCCCGATCCTCCACATCAAGTACGGCCCCAAAGCTCTATTTATTTACCGTTAGTCTTTCACTTGCTAAAAAAAAAAAAAAACGATTTAAAATGTGGCGTCTAGGAGATTTTCTGTTGAATATTGTTAACTATATTTAAGAACGACCCGTAACTATATTATGCATTGCGCGCGTACAATAATCATGACGTTTCATCTCTGTGTGTACATCTACTAATTTTATAATAATTACCATGAGATCTAAAATCTAATAGACTAATGCGGTAAAAATTAAAATTAATTATTCCAATAGATCGCCGAAGTAAAATTGAATAAATTGTGATTTTAAAATATGAGAATCATTCCGCTTTGTGACGACACAATTGTTGACTTGATTCTGTCTCGTGCACTATTCACAAAGCCAACCGAGACAACAGCTATGCGGGGAACGCAGCTACCACCCCAGCCGACCTTAGCGCTGTAATTGCTCTGATGACGATCTACGCGTAGCTGTAATTTGGCACGCGGAATGTTATAAGGCAGGCCGGGTAGTTAAAAATGTCCTGCCACCTGTTGTTGTCAAAACAAAGGAGGCCGACAACGGCCGCTTGTAATTAAACCGTCTAAAATCAAGTCGCGCTGGCCCTCCAGAATCTGTTAAAAGGGCGGATGAGGCGAGCCCCAGCCAGAGACGAATTATTCCGTGTGAAATCACTATAACTTAGAGAGGCTTGTCGTCCCTCGCGTGCACGCGTCGCATGGATACAGTCCATGCTTATAAGGAAAGGGGCGAAACTAGTTAGAAGCCTTATGTATAAGAACAATTGTGCGTTATTAAATTTTACGCTTACACGTTATTATCATCAATGGAACTCGCGCTGCAATGCTTTGTTGATAACTAGTGTCACGTTCGAAGCCATTATTTTTACTCTTACGTTGTCCAGAGCCACCGTTGAGAAACGTTTTAGCATCGAAGTAAAAGCCCCGGCCATTACCGGAAAGCTTCTCAGATTGCTCTGGACGGCGTAGTGGTACAAATAATGACTTAGAAAGTGAGAAATTTTAACAATAAAGACGTTCAGTGCGAGTTCCAGTGATTATAATAGTGATTATTAAAAAAAAACGGATTGTTCTACGATAATGCTTCTGATTGGTTTCCAGGGACGACACTAGAATCACTTTATTGGGGAGGCGGCAGTGGGGCAGCAATTTTAGCCAGGGCGGCGAACCGAAGAACTCAACTTTAGCGGCCCCCCTCCTCCCACCCCCCCAAAAAAATTCAAAATAACACTCTTGCAATTCTTTCTCACACCGAACTTTCTTAACTGCTTCATACCCCATTTTTTGGGAACATTTTTAAATCCAGCTGTAAAAAACATGATCTTTCAACTCTCACAGTAACAATAATCGGGCTCTATTGATGTAACCTTCAAGTCCTTCTTGTCGTTTTGAAAGAAACTAACGTAGTTTTCTTAATAAATAACCAGAATTTTCTTCGTTTATACGTTTGATTTTGACCTGATGCGTAGGGAGGCGCCGGGGGGGGGGGGGGGGGGGCCCGCCAGAAATTTGTGGGGGGGGGGGCCCCCCCCCCCCCCCGTAGCGTCGTCGTTGCTGGTTTCACCCCTTTCATTATTTGTATAGCCTGTATCCATGTGATGTGCATGCGTGGGGGACGACAAGCCCCTGTGGCCTAACTAGTAACTAGGGGAAACGTTAACAGCAAACGGAGAATCCTCATCAGGAGATACATTTTGGAAGAGATTGGCACTGCGCCGGACAATCGCTTACCAGTGTGGCGTCTACCTCTGGATGAAGTTAAGGGATTGCGTCAGATCTAAACAGCCATAAGGACATACCAGAATCGTCAAGAGATAGGCCACATCTTGAACGATATTGGGACTGTTTCCGACAATGACACACTGGTGTACCATTTACTTCTGAATGAAGTTGAGGGGAATGGGTTAAATCGGGAATTTCTAAAATTCAAAAGCGTCACTTGCTCGGAATAGTTTACTCCACTGTAATTTTGGAGCGATATCATGCTTTGTTACGACATCTACATGGGAAATTTTAGAACTACGCTCTCTTATATCCCAGCTTTTGTTTTTTGTTCTGAGATGGAATGCACTTCCGAGTGTGGTCATTTGTTATCACAGCTGCTGAAAAACATTTTCACGCACTAATGATAATGAACCCATTTCCAAGAATCTACGACAGCGAGTCCACGAACGTTTGTGTAATATCTTTCCTCAGAAGTCATACGTGTTTTATTAGGTCCAGGCGCAGAGCAATGTCAAGCTTGGTTGTGAAATACCCGTTTTTTTTCTTAAACCACCATGGGTGGTTTTCAGGGTGTTTTCGGGCTTCTTGAAATTTCTTCTAGTTTTGCTGTCTATATAACTTTTTTGACGTTTAATGCACTCATCTGTTTCAACTCTAGTTGTGAATATCAAGTGGCTTGAAGCCCTGTTTAAGATCTTGTTTAAAAGTCCGGGAGTTTACAAGAGGTTTGGAGTGTAATTACTCGTAAAATATGCCTAAAAACATGATGTAAAGTGTTCCAACTCAACAGAGAACATGATGGAATAGTTAGAATTTAAACTGAGGGCGCGTTCGAATTTCGAATAGCCGTGTCGTGGTGGATATTCCAGCGTAATGTCCAGCCCACACGAGGATGGTTTCCTTTCCCAGGGTACCATCCCCTCCCTCGCACAAACTGTCGCAGCGCCACCATCAGCCTGAAGGAATGCCGCTGAAGACGTGCTGTAGTCGAACGTTGTTTAACGGTGAAGCCTCGGAACGTTCACTTTAGTTCCCTTTAGCACCCCCGCGCACTAAGCAACCGAGCCACACGATCAGGTCGCTGCAGCCAACGAGAATGCATGCGGTATATGTAGCAACGCGCACTTGGCCGCCGCGGCCAGTCAGTCGTAGCGGCCATTGGGATCCCAGGCGGCGTGCAAGCGACCACATGGCGACCACACTTTCTCCGTGTTCATTTTCACCACTTGAACGTCGCCGTGTTTTTTGGCCGCGGCGACCACTAGCCGAACGACCTGGCTGCCCAGTGCGTGGAGACCCTTTGTTACAATAAGAACAGCAAAACAGATTTGCACTATATAGACAAGGTTTGACTCCACGAGCCACGTAATCTCACAGATTACAAAATTAAAATCACGTAGATCATAAGTCCTAGACCAATAGTATATCCAGCATTAGTGTGTGCAGACCTCCGAGAGGGCAAGGGCAAATTTTAGTAAAAGGGCACGCTGAGGTTTTTTTCCTAGGTACCTATTTTTTTTCCTCGTCACTCTATTTTTTACTTTCTTTTTTTTTTTTAGCTTTTCTCAGCTTGTCACTCCCTTTTTCACCCTTTTCTGCTCCTTTCCTGGTCTTCTTTTCGCCCTATCGGGAGCCTATTGAAATTTGTTCATGACGACGCAATTCTACGAAATGCCACAAGTCTAGAGGGGAGCCTACGTAAGCCCTACCCAGGGCCAAAATGGTGGCCCTCCCGGTACGCCCGTGCCCTTAAGGCATCACGCGTTCAATCGTCTTTTTACCACACGCCATGGCTATTTCCTGTGACGTGCATATCACGTGACTGGGCTAGTCCAATCAGACGGCCAAACAGCCGTTGTTCTCGTTCGTCATTGGCTAACTCATGGTGACGTCACGGCAAACAGCCATTGCGCATGGCTTAGAGACAAGGAAGCGTGGACCTGTATAGAACAGCGTCGCGTGTCGTCAGGAACACCAGGCGTGTGTTCTTACCCTTTGGGTTAGGTTAGGCGTGCATGCTAAGTCGTCGCCGCGGCTCCGCCGTTTGGTCGCTCAGGATCCCCCTTGCATGATTAAAATGGCAAGCTCGCTCACTTCCCTCATTTTACGTAACCTGATCACAGCGGGACGCTATGCGTGAGTCCGGCGGGAGCCTAGCGGCTTAGATGTTGGGACAGTCTAGACAAGTCGCACGGTCAGGCACTTCGATGACGGAGGCTGCTTGGCTACGGTGAGAAGATCGTTGTTGTGGTCGATGTTTATTATTCTAGCGGGTACAAACGATATCGTGTCGGAGTTAAGCCACCTCTCTTGAAGGCATGTACATCGGTGTTTGTATCACTGTTTGAAAACGGTTTATAAATTCGTTTGAGTGTTCATTGCTGTGGATCATTCATTTAGCTAGAAACTCATATATCGTGCTGCTACAAAATGGTAAAATATCGCGTACAGGTCCAACATGCTCTCTGCAACTCTGTCGAACTGTTTGCGAATCTACGTGACCGACGTTTGCGCTACTACTTTTCTTCTGTAATTATTGATTACCATTTTGACTAGTTTTTGCTCCATCCTTCGATAAATGCAAGGCCAGTTGTAAGTAAAAAGTCAGTAGTAGTCGCGACAGTCGACTGGTTGCAGCTCACCAGTGTGCTAAATGCAAACGCTGCCCAAATCTCATAATTGCAGTTGTTCTGGTAAGCCACTCAAAAGTCCTCTGAGTGGAATGGTCGTAATTTTTAACGAGGTGCCCGCGAGGTGGATGATGTTTGAGCACACACGAGGTTACAGTTTATCAAATAACTCCGGATGGAATCCATCATTCGCTTCGAAAGGTGACACCATTTTCACTCAGCAGGCTCTTTTTGGAACACTCCGTTGAGTTTGCCATTACCAGCTTTCAGAACTCTTGTGGCTCTTGGACAATAGCCCATAGGAATAACATTAGAACCGAAACGAAAAAAATTCTAGCAACTAAACTACTTGACTTGCAGCAAAATTTTTAAAAAAGTCACCTTTTTAAAAATGTTCCTTTTTTAGGCTCCGCAGATCACAGCCACTGCATCAGAACCGTTTGAGCTCACTGCTCACATAGCATCGTGACCTCCCCGAGTTCATGTTACAAGCTGCTAAGTGTCAAATCGCGTAGATTAAGCACACAAAAAACTGAGAAGATTCCTTGGATAGAACGACCCCTGTGTGGTTCCAGCATGTCTAGTGGTTTGGGTGAAAATAGCATGGATTTTCGATGCAATGTAAACAAAATGAATTTCTTTTAAACTTAAAGAAGCATTTTTTCAAAAAGTGTTCTTGGCATGTGAGAGATGATACATCCAGCTTTACGAATGAAAAAAAAAGGTCTTGATAGAACAAACGTTAGCTGGTTCCACATCATTTTGAAAACGTTTTCTTTATTTTAGCAGTGGAGTGTTAGGCATAACTGGGTTGAAGGCCAATCTCTTGCTCTTGGTCCGAGAGACCTGATTCCTGGTAATGCTTACGGTTTTCTGTGTAAGCAAGGGGTAGTAAGTCTTACAGTCGCAATGGTTGCACCGCACCATCACAGAAGGGTTACTAGTGCAAATAGCGCTCACCGATTGACAAGGACCGCAGAAGCACCGACACCATGGCACTGGAAATCGTAGCTTAAAGGCCGGTTGTCACCAAATTAGCAATGCTGCCTCTAGGCCTATCGGGTTCACTCTCGCAGGAAGCAAAGGAATGCACAAAGCAAAACTTTTAAACGCTACAAACAAGCCACGTGACTCCTTAATTATTGAGTAAAAATTTGGTACGTCCTCGTGCACCTGGAAACAAGCTGTAAATCTCGACGATATTAGTGTCACTAGATGGCGCCATGGAAAAATATAAAGAAATTCCGCTGGCGTCATCTAGTGACATTAATGTCGTTAATTTTTACAGCTTGTTTCCAGGTGCATGAGGGCGTATCAAATTTTTGCGCAGTAATTAAGGAATCACGTGGCTTGTTTGTGTAAGGTTTGGCCGTATCTCCATTCGAACACCTAATGACAGTTATTAAGTAATTATCAGCAATTATGGGTCATTACCCCGTTCGACAAGTAAGAACTTTTGGAAACATTTGCCAGCCTTCGAACACCGTAAGAAGCAACAACTTTCCACGTGGACTGACGTTCCATTCTTTGCAACTTGTAACTTGGCTTTTGGCGGGAAGCTTGCTATAAATGGAAAGAACGTTTTACCGCCAGAGTCACTCGCAAAAGGTAGCTAAGCGGATGCTCTTTGTCGTTTTGTAGGACAAATTCAAGTTGATCGATATCACGTTGTAAATAATTCTTGTTGTAAATTTTGCTGAAGGAGACAAAGTAAATTGGATCATTTTGTTTGCAAGCGTTAGTCGACGCATTGAATTTATATTTGTAGGGTTTAAAAGTTTTGCTTTGTGCATTCCTTTTAGTTCCTGCGAGAGAGAACTTGATAGGCCTAGATGCTGCAATGCTAATTTGGTGGCAACCGGCCTTTAAGCCGGCCCACATTGGAGTTCAAAAATGCCGTAAAATAAACATTGCGCTCTCGCAAACTAACAGAACAATTCGTGGTATTTGTACAAACCGCGTTTGGCTAATGTTAGCTAACACAATGCACCTTCACGAAATGTGCTCTCCCTAGCTCTCCTTATTGTTTGCCGGCCATTGTTAAGCTGCGCGGTTGCAACTTACGGTGGCTTATTGGGACACACAACAACTTTTTTCTACACACGCAAAACTTTAATGAAACCGGAACAACATGGCCACTAGCACGGGCGCAGTTTACCACATACCGTTCTAGGTTTTAGCATCTTATCCGGTGTTGGAACGGTGAAGTAAGCTGTAAAGATTAACAACATAACTGCCGCTAGCCACGTTATTTTCGTGCGATTTTCAGTCGGTGTGACAGCCACTTTAACGTCATCTTGTAAACTTGTGGAACTTCTTGCATGAAAAAGTTTTTGCATCTGCCTCTATTCATACATTTAAAAACACACTAGTGATAAGCTCAAATTTTCCTTTGAACCTTCCTGAATTTTTTTTTTTTTATTTGTATTTTGTATTTTGGTGATGGTATTTTTTTCTTCTCCCTCCGTATGGTCTTTATTTATTTATTTATTTATTATTATTTTTTGGGGGGGGGGTTGCGTTTTGTGTTTTCTTTTCTTTTTTTACATTATTATTATTCTTGTAACAAATTTAGCCAAATTCCTATTCAGGAAACTGGGTATATGTATGGATACGTTAAATTAAATAAATAAGTAAAATGGTATATTGTTAATGATGCTATACTACTTCACCTACTGTTGAAGTTGTAGCTACTTGGTCAACAAAAGAAGTCTTAGGGGAGTAAGATTTGTATCGAAGCAGATGTAATAGACCCTGGCCGATTTGGCCTACGGGAAATTTCCCGTTTTCCCATACGACAGTACGCGCCTCACAGTGCTAATTCTCAGGTTAACACCATCAACTCTGTTAGCCTATCGTATGGTCAAGAAAACAAACGCGCAAGCTGCCTGCCAAGGCATCGATTTACCTCAGTAGGCCTCGCCACCAAGAGAGCTTCAAATTCCGAAACCGAACCCACGGTCATTGAAGCTGCTACAGCGCTGTCCTTGTTGGACGGATAAAATAGGCCACTTGTATTTACCGTTGAAAATTATAATAACAAACATCGTTCGGGGATGAAACCACCCTAACAAAACCAAACACAACTTCTATTGTATGCTGCAGTATAGTGATCAAACGCTGCTTCTTTATGAATTTTTTTTTAATTCGCCAGACGAATAAAAAAAAAAAAAAAGAAGGCCGAAGGTCGTGCGTTTCCTGCAGCTGCGGTTTGGTCGAATGCTGCAGTATAGACACAACCCTAGTGCCACGTATTAAAAATTAAGGTTACTGTAACACTTTCGATCTCAGCATCCGTTAAAAGATACATGCTTGGGATCTAAAAATAAAACTCACCCCCTCCATTTGTCGTTTCGGCGTTTTCGTTTCCACAAAGACATCGGAAGCGGGCGTTTCTAGGAAGCCTTCAATAGCGTATATTAAAGTTTTAGCAGCACACTGCAGATACGAAATGCGCGAATGATGTCATGGTGTGAAATGCCAACTTAGATGTAGCGGTGTTGCGCGCGTGATACTACGACCTACCTACCTCACACGCGCCGTGAATGGTTGATGCATGAGAGCAGGAGGTGCACTGCACCATGCTCACACACACCCACACTGCATAATCACAACATAGGAACATATCTTTCTTCCATGTAGTAGCTATACGGCTAGTTCATATCCGTTCAACATGGATTACATAAACATCAAATGTAAACAACCTGTAATATTAATGGCTAACATATCGCAGCAATTTTTGGATGTGATTTTTTTTTTATATGTAAGGAACTTGACGACGAGTCAATATTTATGATGGGGCCGGGGCCGGCTGAGGGGAGGGGGGGAGCAAAGAATTTGGGACCATTCGAGGGGAGGTGGGGGCTTGAAGATTTTGCATTCAGGGTAGTTGGGGCGGGATTCAAGAGTTTTTTATTGGCCGGATTTACTGACATGCTATGCAGCAAAACAAGGATTGGAGCAGGGCCGGGCTGAGAAATTTTTTAAGGGGTAGAGAGGAGACGGGTAGGTGGTAATTTTACGCCCCACCCCCCTCTCCTCCCCCAACCATCATGACTCCGTTGACCTTTTTTTTATCGTAGTAAATTTGTTACGCTTAATAACTGATACAATTTTTGTTAAGGTGGCTTCATTTGTTTTAAATATGTTGATGCGAGTTCAAAAATGTGTTAGTTTTCTCGCAAACAGTTTTTGAGTGCTTGAATATCTGAAAAAAATGAACCGAAAAACAAATGAAAGTAAAAGAGGAATACATTTTTTATGAGGGTATTTATCGGTCAACAAATATATCAATTGTAAAAAAAAAAGAAATCCTATTTTTATGCCTCTCATGGCCCTGACTGGGATGGGTGCAGTTGCACCTTCGCACCCCCCAGTCGGACGGCTCTGGATTGGAGACCGTAGCAAACCAACAGTGTCACACCCGAACATTTAAGTTTTTTTTTCTTTCTAAATTACTAAATAACCGACTAGGAAGTATGTGTAAGGAGGGTTGGGGTAAGCCGGCATGGGGCAATATTTTTTTTTGAGGAATCTAGAATTTATAACACGACAAATTATACTCATCACAAATGTGTTGCTCTGAAAATGTTTACCGCTTTCCCGTTCATAAATACTGACTCGCCCCTAATAATTTCCAGATTACAATAATTTCTACTACGAATTTTACTTAGCTAGTATGTTGCGTATTCCGTGCCGCCTCTTCTCCCCCAACCGGTGTTAAGATTACAGTTTATTAAAAGGTATTACGGCAGTTAAAAAATACTGAAATTTGGCTTCTTAAATTTTTTCAAAGATGTTAAAATTCCAAAAAATTAGTTAGTTTACAGGACTCTGAGGAATTTACGCCTCATGACTCCTTATCTGAATATCTGAAACGCCATTTTAAATTCCAATATCCTTTGCCTCCACCAAAAATAAAAATTCTTGGCTGCTCCACTCGACATATTCATAGGCAAAATTAGAATAATTGGCATAAACCTTCAGTTACGTAAAAGTCAAACAATATTTTTTTTGCGTACTCGTAGTCAAAAATAGAATTAGCGTGAAAGTAAAAAAAATTTTGTCTAGAACAAACTGCATTTTGTTAATCAATTGTAAACGACTAAGGGCACGTTTACACAACGACTCGCCTGTGCATTCTCGCAGCTAGAATTTAATCGCGACGGCAAAGGCGTCGTTGCCATGGTAACAACGGTACCTGCATTAGCTAAATCCGACATCGTTTGAGTTAAATGCTTTTGCAGTCTTATAATCCGTGACAATAAGATAAAGAATTCCTCCTGACGAAACAAATTTTCCCAGTTGCTTCTGAACTTACATTATTAACTATTTTCGTTGCGAGACGGCAGAGCTAAAATCGCCGCCATGTTGGAATTTTGGGAGATTTCTAGCGTCTAGCTAAGAGAACGCAAAGACGAGTCGTTACGTGAACACACCGTAACCCAAACCACAGCCACCTACAATAAAGGCCGGATGATCCGGATCAGAACAAGACAAATTAGGCGCGTAAAATCAACCATTGACTTAGAAGGAAGCCAAGTTTGCTAGGTGCTGCCATCTCTACACCAAGCGGCGAAATTTCAAACTAACCGACGAGGGTCCCAAATTCTGTCAACCGATGACGCCACTTGGCAAACTTGTCGCGTCGGTGTTTGTCGTGCCTTTTAGCGGAGCATTGTGGAAGGCAAAGCGGACCCGGCCTTTACTGTAAGTGGCTGTGCCCAAACACTTAAAAACACTACTATCAAAACCCCAATAAGCCACGCAATAATTAATTCTATTTCTTGAAAATTCCAACTAAAAATTGAAAAAGAAGAGACCAAGGATAGAGAAAAATAAAACTGTCCAGTTTCAATTTTTAACTAGTTTTTCAACACTCCAAAGCTTCCCACATTTCAAAGGGTATCTGGTAACGTGGGTACATAAATAATCTTCCTCTCACCAATATTTTCGGATAAAATTGGCGTAACAGAACATACCAAAAATAAAACGGGACGTCACCCGGCGATAATAATATCAAACAAAAGCTACAACAAATAAACAGCAGTGAAAGTTTGATATATTCCCATAATTTAATTTTCCAGAATGCAGAAATCAATCGAAAATGGATTAGTACTTAAGTCTGCCTTAAAGACTGGCCTTGACGCTGACTGTTTGCTCCTTCAACCCTTTAGCTGGCGATTTATTCTTTATTGATTGCTTTCATTATTTTCTAGTGCCGATTTCCCTCCTTGCATTGTGTTTGTGGCGACGGTATGACAAGGGCGGAAATCTCGTAGGCTCTCTGATTTCGGGTTTGCAATCTTTGTGAAATCTTCAAATCTCTGTATATCGTAGCAAATCAGCGCAAATCGTCACGAAATCTGCAAATCTTTACTTACAAATCCAGTAAAATCTGCAAAACCACTCAAATCACTGCAAATCAGCAAATCTGAAAATCTGTAAATCGTCATGAAATCCGCAAATCCAAGCGAAACCTTGAAAATCCGACCAAACCTTGCAAATCCGTACCGGTACAATTATTGAAAATCTGTCCAAATCTGTGCAAATCTTGCAAATCTATACAAATATTGCAATCCGTACAAATCCTTGCAAAATCCGCGCATATCCCTGCAAATCTGCTTAAATCCCTGTAAATCAGCGCAAGTCCGTGCAAATCCCTGAAAGTCTGAAAATCAATGTAAATCTGCAAATCCAATGCAGATCCGCAGATCTATTGTGGTGCTTTAGGAATTGCCATCCTTGTACGCTATTTCCGGGTTTGTCGGACGTCATTTCTGGGTTTGTATCCTTTATAGATCACCACTGAGAGAGGTTGGACAGCAACTAAGCTCGTCTGGAGCCTGTAGCCAGGGTCCACCCCAGCAGCGCAGTGGTCAGTCGTCTGGCATATTATGCGGAAGTCTTGGTTCGAATCCCAGTCGGGAAATTTATCTTTTCTTTCTTACTCAGATAGTGTGTATTGTTTTCTCGCATGGCCAGTCTTTAATGCGGGCCGTCTTCTTCGTTGTTCAATGTTTGCTTGGTCGGACCCAACACGGGGAAGGGGGTGCGATTAATCGCCTCAAAGAGATAACGAATATACGGTAAATACACGCAACCTTGATTTTTTTTTCTTTTGACTTAGAAGAACTTCCTCTTCCGTTGGTGGCCGTCAATATATTACGTCACGTTTTTTGGCCTATTTTGAAACAACCCCCACCACCACCACCATCCCCCTTTGTGACAAATGTCTCAAAATTTAAAACACCCCGCAAATAATGACGTCACATATCTGCAATCACCCTCCCTCCCCCCCGTATAGTATTTCAAAGGACTTTACATCTGATTAATACTTTAATAATTTGTATACATATACACATAACAACTTGGATTGATAATAAATGATGACAATTAGGCCTGATGCATCCGTTTTTTTAACGTGCGTTGACGCTGGATTACCGCATTTGCGGTGTGGTTTACGTAACAAGTGTTGAGTACTGCACACACACCTCCGTCAACGTTGCGTCACCGCACGTCCATGATGCGTTCGTTTTTCAACACACTTCCCCTACAGCACGGCAACGTCAACGTAAACGCACCTCCGGTTTCTCAATAACTTGTGTGACTGGAGCGCTGCACACATCCGTTATTTATTGCAAAACCGTTACCATAAATGGCATCCAATCTCGAAGTCTTCGAGATTGAAATTGACATGGGATAGTTTATTGGGGGAGTAAAGAACTATTCTGAAATATGAAATGTTGCTGCACAAATGATTGAAGACTCATAGTGTTTAGACTTTTTAGTTAATCTGCGAAGGATGTATAATTCTTTCCCTGGTACATCTTAAATCAGAATCTGAATGTACCCAATATTGTCACATTGGTTTCAAAATATTATATTTTGTGTACACGAGGTTAGTAAAATGGCCGAATGCGTACTGGCGTTATTTCACGGTCATGTGTGCATTGATTGCTACGTCAACGCACGTTTAAAAAACGGATGTGGGCATCGGGCCTTATAACGTCAGCTGCAGCATGCTGTGAGTTGAGCATTGAAGGAAAGATTGCGCGCTGCGGAGAAGCCTGCCTCCAACAATTTGTTGAGTTAAACATTTTAATTACACGCCAAAAAATTAAGGTTATGTGAACGCAAAAATGTGATGCAAGATACTGTAATGCCACATTTTGCATACAACCCCCCTCCCTACCCCCACCCCTGTGTCACAATTGTCACAATGACAACGACCCACACCCCCAGAGTCTCAGGTGCGACTGGGACCGTAAAAAACGGTGGGAAATGGCGGGGAGGGGGGGGGGTGATTTAGTGCCTCCCGGACTAGGCTAACGGGGGCGTAATATTTTAAAACCTGTTTCGAATATTTTAAAAGATATTGATTATTTTTCCAGACAAATATGCAAACTGTAAGCACATGAAACACAGTTATCGGTGGCATGCATGGGGGTGGGGGGGAGGTATGAATTATCCCTGCCCTTGTCACAAAATACCCTTTTGTAAAAACAATGGTGTTTTGTGGAAACAGTGTGGATGGTTTTAAAACAAGCTAATTCTCAGTTTACTCATAACAGTAAGGAAAATTGGAAAACTAGTACACAAACTTTCAGAAAATAAAAAATAAAATTACATAATTCTCAATCAGTTTCGTTTACTGAATAACGGTGAATTTAAATCGTGGGAAAGAAAACAAGCTCAGATTTGGCAATGGTGAAATGAATCAGAGGATGCGCAGACTGAGTGAGCAAAGTCAACAAAAATTAGCGTTTGTTTAGCTGTACGTGAGAATGACGTTATTTGTGTTCACTAAGTATACCCAGAGCAAATAGGGCTTATTCACTTACTTTTTCAGTTTTGAATTGCTGCCTACGTCCACCCACTTAAAGTGTTTGAAAATACAATTCAACAATGAGGGAATTGACGAACATTTTTCAGAGCAATCGAAACCAATACCTTTGTCTTGAATACACCTTGTAGACTCATCAAAAACTACTTGATACCCCTCCCCAAGGGCGCCCCTATATTGGGGCTATTGGGGCTCAGCCTCCCCCCCCCCCCCTCAACCCCCAGAGGCTGGTTGCCCTTTTTACGTATAAAAAAGTATTGCGAAAAAATGCTGTGAGCGTAAAATGTAAAAAAAAATGTAAGGTTTCCTTTCCAACATGGCAAGGGATGGAGTGGAGACTTCTTCCCAGTTCATG
>JAHWFP010232852.1:104494-126382 GCA_023313725.1 Lithobius niger | reverse complement strand
CTAAAGTGTTCCTAAGATTAATCCAGTTTGTATTACTGGGAATTTTTTAATTATATAATTGGTCTACAACCATATGCCACAATAGTGCAGGTCTACACTACGTATTGCAGCAAATGGTTCTAAGCCATTAATATTACAAACAAAAATTTCAGTCATGACAAAGGAACACCGGAATTCTGGTTAAGGAACACTGGAACAACGGTTAACGAAGGTGACAAAGGAACACTGGAACACTGATTAATCATAGGAACACTTCAGCAATTCCCGACATATGATGACGTCGTTCCAGCATGGCTGCGTGAATGGCTTAAGAGAAACAGTAGGTGATTTCGGAAATAAACAAGTAGTCATCGTAGCATCGCAGTTTTCTTTCTCTTCAAACAGTTTCGTTGTGCATTTATTGTTACTAAGAGTGTTTGCGCAATTACTATTGCAACTCCGAAAGACAGATGACCACTCATACAGTATTGAAACTTCGGTGAAGCTGTTGGACAATTATTAATGCGTATTAATGTACGCAAAATACTTACGGGAAGTTTAGCGTTCGAGCGAGCGAGATCCCGTGTCAACTGAACAATGTATAAGTTTGTCCTAACGACAAATTGAGCTACTGGTCTTAAAAAAAAAGGCTTTATTGGGCTGGACCCGCCCAAAAATAAAATAATAAAAAATACAATAAATTTATCAGTGGAAAGTCCGTTTGTTTTGCATAAATTCAAGGTGAACTTATAAATTGGCACTGCTGTTTACAAATTGATCCATGGAATGAAAACCGACATCGTAACTTATTGTCTTAGTTAGCTGACAAGATTCAACGTTACTACCGACATAAACAAACATGAACAAAATTATGTCTTCACAGCCAGTTTTACACATTATATGATACTGAGCTGAAAGTTGAAAGTATACTTCTGTATCGGACCCAAAGAGCTTGTTAGTATCTTGTCCAATTAATGACCCAAGTCCCCAATGATTTTATCACCATATAGAAGACATATTATGAAGCAGCCAGCAGAAAAAGAACATTTTAATTAAATTCAACCATACTAGGGCAACCCCCCCCCCCTTATATGGCCGGTTTTATAGAGCATTGTTGTGATTTCTCGTTTGCATGAAAATAATGGGATTTCCTGTTGGCTTAGCTTTTTGACGTGTAAATCCGTGTAAATCTTGAAAAAAATCTCATGCAAATCATTAATCTTACTTAAATCTTTAGTCAATCTTTAAATCCCAGTAAATCTGCAAATCTTCATGTAAATCTTCAAAACTGTAAATCCGTGTAAATCTTCAAAATTTTATGTAAATCTTTAAATCCCCGAAAATGCGTAAATCTCCGTAATTCCGTTGTAAGATTTACAGATTTACAAATGTCGTACACTTTTTTCTGTCTATGTCGAACCCCTCGGTGGATTCAGTCAAGCCGATCTAGAGGAAGTGACATCACTACCAACATGGCGTCCTCATGATTGCCCCGATTCATGGGTGGCCCACTCTTGATGTTTTTATTATAAATATTATGTCTTTAATTGTGAACAAGGCCCAAAATTATTACATTGGGCTGAAAATTAAATGCTTTCGCCTTGCATGCTTAGCGGGTTTTCTTAAGCCCACATTTTTGCTTTGGAACTCGCCAGTGCCCACTACCAGTTTCATTGTGAATAACAATATTTTAGTGTGAACTGCTTTATTGGCATAACCACCTTGGATTTGTAGTTTTATTTTAGCTTTTTTCAATATGTACACATATTTGGGTGAAATTAAACCATGCGCAATCGCTGTTTGCCGTGACGTCACCATGAGTTAGCCAATGGCGAACGAGAACAACGGCTCTTTGGCCGTCTGATTGGACTAGCCCAGTCACGTGTATGCACGTCACAGCAAACAGTCATGGCGTGTGGTATAGCCTATTCATGCAAACCGACAGACAGACATTTTCCCCTTTTTTTGGGGCAAGTTCGTAGTTTAGAGTAAAAGTCGACTTTCACTGCACAGTGATAGTCGCCAGGTAGGAGATATCTTTGACGCCCTAGCTAGCTTCTCAATTCGGTAAGAAATAATGTCAAAAAACAGCGTAACTGCAGGAACATGTAAAGGGGAGGAAATGGGGATGCGGGGTTCCCGCCTGTTACTCTTAAACTGCTAAAGTCTCTTGTAGCATCACCTTTTAGGGTCATTTTCTGAAGCTCATTTTCTGATTTTAGTTCTGCCGCGCATGTTAATTTCAGCAAGATAGTTCCGGACCTTGCTTTTAACACTGAAACCAACTTTTTATCTCAAACCCTGGATAACGGAGTTTCTTCCCATCATCGTTTAAGCGAATAAAAATGATATAAGGGTAGAAGACGTTTTTAACTTTACACCCTTGCACAAGAAGATGGGGGGGGGGGGGGTAAGGGAACCGATAAAGATGCTTGCCTCCATGTGTGCTTTCCGCTTTCCTGTACGACTCAGGTTTGCAACATTAGTATGTAAATGTTGCAAAAACTATATACGCATGGGACGCGCGAAAATAGGGAGAGGACAGTAGCGTGCACAGACCCTCGAAGGGCAGGGTAAACTTTTAGTAAAAGGTCACAGAAATTCTTAGTGGACATTTTTTATGGGGGGAGGGGGGGTTGCTCTCTTTTTTTTACCCTTTCTTAGCTTTTTTTTGCTCTTTTCAGTCTTTTTTAATTGCCTTTAGTTGGGTCGCTGCACCATCAAATGTTAGCAAATGTTTTTTTTTAAAGAAAAGAAAATTATCCGAAAAAGACCAGAGCAGTGGGGCCCCCCCCCTCACCCTCCTGGGCTCGCCACCGGATATCTGCTTTTAAGCCTCGAAAGAGTGTCATTTGTGCGTACGGCTTGAACAGACGACAGGAAACAAAATACTGATCCACCACGTCAGCATCTTTGCCAAGAACTCAAAAAACAACAAATAACATTGATTTTATTATCCGAGTTGATCCTTAGGCAAGGAATACCACGAAGCCAACCAGAGGCCTAAGAAAGTCTTGTGGGATTTCTTTCTTTTTTTTTTTTCTTTTTTTTTTGTAACCCTCCCTTTTTTCAAGTGCACTCTTGACATCATAACTCTTGAAATCCTAATGATTGATGGTGGCTTAATCCTAACCCGGTCCATGAGACTGGGGATCCCAGGCGATGCAAAAGCTTTTCAGGCAAAGGAAAAAATATAAACTTGCGGAGAGAACTTCTCACAACTGTCTGATCTTACAGACCCTCCATTTTTATAACTTTTTTTTTTTTATTTCTTCTTCTTCTTCTTCTTTGTCGTCAATTCGTTGAGAGTTTTTCAAATCTTCCATTCGGCCTTGGTCGAGGTCAGAACGCGTGATCGAACAAACAACCTAAGAAGTCCTAAATCATATCCTTACATGCACACATCAAGTTACAAGGGGGAAAAAAAAGGCTTTAAAAAGCGAGATGTAAAAGAAAATTTGGGGGATAGAAAAAATATATCCTTGAGGTTGCTTTCCGACGGCCTCTCGTAAATAAGATAGGAAGTTACGGCCGGGATGTCTTTGAACAAAAACTAAATATTTATAGATTCATGTCGGAGTTTTACTTCCTATAAATAAATAGAGGAAAATACAATATGCTACCATTTAGCGGTACCACGATATGACAGAAAGGGTGAGGGTAATATTTAAGGATAAGGACCGAAAACCGAGGGCATTATAAAACAATGTCACAAGGGCACTGTTACGAGGTTTTCGGTTGTTATCAATTATAATGCCCAATGATCCTTTAATAGAAAAACACGAGCGCCGCTTCGTTCACTCTTGTTGCTGAAGGGGGAGGTTCGTCTAACAATGCACAGACACGAGCACCAATTTGAACCATACGTTCAACAAACGGAGGCATAAAGGCAACAAAACAATGCTGACTTATATGCCACCCTTTGTAGCCAACAATGGTTATAAAATGCTTTAACGATTGTTGAGGTTAAGGAAAAAAGCAAGCACTGGCACAAAGTATGTTGAACAGGAGAAGTCCAAAGTGCACAAAGTTTGTTTTACATGTGCACTTTGGGCTTCTCCTGTTCAACATATTAACGATTGTTGAACATATTGCCCCCGTTTTGCGGGCATTATACGAAAACGGGAATGGAATAGAATGGAGTTGTCATTGTAGGGTCCTTGGCCCGAAGCCACATACCTAAACTGAAATTCTCTACACTTTAATTACATTTTCACTAAAACCTAAACAGTACACCACTATCACCAGTGCGAAACCGGGGGCAAAATGTTCAATAATCGTTAACGCATTGTTTAAATATTGTTATATCAGGTCACGATATTGCTCAAATGAGCATGCATTATGAATGAGTTTAATTAGCTCCCAACTATGAAGCCACGCGCTTCTCACTCTTCAGTATAATTTACTGAGTGAACGAAAAGAACGGGTTCTGTTTTAATGACGATTTGGCATTGTACACTCTCTCCGTCCGCCTTTTGTCGCACAGTTATGGCCGAATACTTGAACCAATTCGAATGAAATTTGGTATGTATATGTACTTTGCTATTACATATTGGCAAAAAAATCGTTACACAAAGGATGAAGACCGAAGCTCACTTCGTGAGAGGAGGTGAGTGAAGTACTTGTAGGTTTTCTCATGTCATAACCATTTTTGTTTAATCTTTTAGTAGAATTGAAGAAAAAAACTTAACATAAAATTTATATCAGTGTAAAAGCTAAACTAAAAGTTGAGTGGGTAAGTTTGATTTCTTTTTAAATAAAAATCAATGGCGTTTGAGTTGCTTGCGTCTGTAAAATGATGTTAATATATTTATTTACTGTTTCTTGTAACTCTCAGTCTGACGAGAGAATGGCCTTTGAAAATTAAAATCCAGTCACTCCCAACTTTATTTATTTAGTTTTATCAATACGAGGAATTTGACAAACGTGGATTGGAAGCCCAATCTAAAGGCCAGAGTTTCAATTCCCAGACTCAGATTGACACGTGGCTTTGTTCCTCATTAATGCTGCTCAAAATTTCGTTATGCTGTTTGAGGGCTACACGAGAGAAATCAACTTTTTTGCTACTGCTGCTCACCTGACTTCCTCGGTAGTTCACAATGCTGGTGCCATTGTGTTTCTTGGTTTATTACTATCTAAAACAAAACCTGCAAGGGCCAGCCAAAGAAAGTAGTGATATCGGACTAAAAATGGCTGCCACCAAGTTGCTACACTGGCGAATCCCACCGACCATGAGATCGAAGGTTAAACGAAAAACTTGACCATTGCTACAACCTGGTAGCAACGGTCTCAAGTTTTTCATTCAACGTCTGAAGCAACAGTCGGTGGGATTAGAATGGCGACTAATGTAGCAACTTGATGCCAGCCATTTTTGTACTGATGTCATTACTTTAGTTGGCTGAAACTTTGCGGGTTCTTTCACCCTTGCGGGTTTTGTTTCCGATATCACATCGTTGATTCTCTGGTGCGTCTTCGTTTATTCCTACCATAGCGATGTCCGACCATGAATGGGTAGTCTTGAACAAAGGAATCAAAACACGAAAAAGGAAAAGTAGATGAAGCAACTAGGACAAAATAACGATCTCCCAACTGCGGTTATCCAAAGACATACCAGAGGGCGTTATTTCTTCCAGGCCTAACAGCTCGCTCACTCCAACTTCCTCCCACCGCCACCATCGAGCGACCAATAGTTTCTTTTCCTTTTTTTTTCCCCCAACACTCCAGCTTAAGCAAAGGCGAGATGTTTTACGGCTTCGGGGCCCGGCGCGACGAAGCTTTTGATGGATTATTTTCCAATAATGACATTCTTAAAGACAAGAAAAAGACCCGTTTGCTCTCTTGTATCTGCTTTAACTTATCGACAATGTCGCTCGGTCGGTCTGTAGATTGAATCACGTTACGGTTTACAAGTGTGTGCGACGTCGGCTACTTGAGATTAAGTGAAACGGGAAAAAAAAAACACCTGTCAATAAGCTTACAGTCCTTTATTTATCTGTCAGGTATCATCAAATTCTTAAAGAAGCACTCCAAATGTGCCCTGGAACGAGTTATACTGCACTGACCAATTACTTTAACCCAGTATAGCCTGCACAGCCACAATACAGAGGGCAGGAGCAACTCTTAGGACAAGGGCACAGTAATAAGTTTTAGTGGACAATAAGTTTTTTTCTTTTTTTTTTCTTATCATCATTTTGGACTTTGTGTTTACCGTTTTCTTCACCGGACTATTAGCCTTCTTGCCTTTTCCGGCCTTTTCTTTTTACCCATTTTAGACCATTTGGGCAAGCATACAAGCATAAAGGGCAGGAGCAAAGGCCCCCCCCCCCCCCGCCTCCTCCGTGCACGCCAGGTTTAGCGCTTTCAACACCAAGACATAACGCCTACGCAAGAAGCCAAAATAAGAAGTTCCAGCGACTGAAAGATAATTTCATGAGGGTTCCGGGAAGAGCGAAGAACAGTTGAAGAATATAATCGATAACACCATAATTATGTAGTCAGTTATCAGTGATATTGCAACCAGCACACCCTGTGTCCTCCACAGCAATGGTTTTATTTTCACCAGCGTTTTTGCCTAAAGACGCCGACCTAAAAACCATCCCTCCAACAAACAAAATCCCAATGAAACTCACTCCTGGAAAGTCAGTTGCTGGTTCTATTATCGTTGTAAAGCAACGGGCTGAAAACACGTACAAAATAAATAAGGTAGAATATAAACTATGTTAATGCAAAAAAAAAAAAAAATGATGGAGCATAATAGCTTGCCCTTTATGTTTTATCATTTTTTTACAAGCTATTATGCTCCAAGTCAGTAAAGCAGAAATAAAAAAATTAAAAAATTAATACGGTGCAGTCCTCCTCCTAATTTTAAGATATGCCACATGACTAGCTATGGCACCGGATACTAATTTGCGTTACTTTCACATGTGCTGCCTAATTTTTGTGTGTGGTTTTTACCATTGAATGTTTATAATTTTTCAAATATTACCAAAAATTAAGCCTGCTTCGAAACTGGCTACCTCCTATACTGTCATGAAAGAATTGTTTACCGGGTAGCTTTTGGCTTGGCTGCCTTACACATCCGCTTCACTGGTAGCTTGCAGCCAACAAACGCTGCTTGCCCGTTGCTTGTGAGCTCAGCAGCCTGCTGATTCAGCGTTGATGTCGGGATCCACTAAACTACAGGCTGCCAGGGTCCTCAACCCAGTTCCATAACGACAGAGAATATAGTGTATTTTACAGTTGATTGTTTGTTGAGCTTCTCGGACCATTTATTCCAAATTACAACTTACACTGTATGTGTACATTTCCATATTAAAGTATCCACATTAATTGTATGCTAGGAACGTCCAAAGAGCGAACGATAGGTTGGGTGCAGAAGAAGAGCGAAGACGCTCCTCTTCGATAACAAAAGTTACTTCCGGTGTAAGTGATGCGGCGATCAATGATGTCACAAACACTGGTCGGCGGGAAAAACAAAGGCGTCATTCTACTAAACGGATAATGAGTGATAAGCCCCTAGCACCTCTCACCTAATTATGACATGCATCCGTTACCATCCACCAATCTGAGACCTGACGAATCTTGATGCTGGAAATTCGCTCAGGTAAAACTTTTCTCCTTTTCCTCCGTTTTTCTCTGTTCTCTCAACCACCAGTCGGATTTTCCTTCCAATAGCATTTGTTACGTCACAGAAAAGCACCCCACCACCACTCAGAACGCATTTTGGACTTTCTTATCCTACACATATAGTTTTTCTTTAAAAACGTGAGACCGACCGATAATCTAATTTTTTTTTATCGAATTTATATTTATGGCGTGAGAGCTGCTGAATCTTTTGGGCATAAGTTAAAGGCACATAACTCCCTCCGGTATGTTTTAACAGTTTCAGTCGATACATTACCGGAAATAGTTTTATATAAACTGATTTACCTTTCATTTGCTGGTCTAAGGGTACGATGCAGATGTCAGTAGTAGCGCGTGAATGTTATTAGGCATGTTTTAAACGGCTCGGTCCGAGCGGTATTTAACTCCCGCCACATTGCTGGCAAGCCGCGGCCCTGGAGGAAGGATAATTAATTCTTCGCTCATGTTTGCGACTTGGTCGTACGATGTGTCACGTTGTAGCGGCCCCGAAATGAGTTTGACTAGTGTCGTAGAGCAATGCGCGCTGCGGTCGTTTGAACTATATTTTAGCGTAGGTGACGCAGAGTAAAGCGGCCAGAACGGAGGGATTTATGTGCCTTTAAATGTACGGAGTATTTTTTTTTTTTTTGCCTGTGCAGAAACAAAAGTTTCTAATGCGTTGACACGAGTCCTAGTGATATTGTCTAGAATAGAAGGTGGATTTAGATACTCTCACTTGTAAAAGTTGACATTTATTTTGCTGAATTCAAGTAATTCCACTGACACAATTAGCTGCCACAAAGAATTGATAGTATATGAATTGACACCTTTAAAGGAATTTACAACCTGTTTTACTACCAAACGTGCATAACGAAAAAGATTAATTTTTAAAATACACGCTAAGTATTATCAACCAATATATCACTTTTTTCCCCGCTGTGTGGTAGTGATCGCATATCCATCGGCTGTAGTTCTGACACCCCTGACCTAAACTGGAGTGAAAGTGGTGTCAGTAATTGATTCTTGTCACCTTTACCTGTAGGATTTACTGTCAACCCACATACAGAGTAGGCACATAGTGATTGTCGTGTTGCGCTGTATAAAATATGTATTTTTGAGTTTTGCCTAGTCAGAAGGCTAAGCTTTACCTCAACCTGGTTAGGGTATAAGGGTGGGTAGAATGTGTTTTTCGGAGAGAAGAGAGGAGCACCTTGAGGAACATCATGAGGAGTATCATGAGGGGCATCAAGTGAACGATGTCGGTCGACATCGCCGAGAAGAAATCGTACATGTAACTTTTTGCAGTCCCTGGTGTTGAAGTTGTCTCATTAAGTAATGGCGTGTAGGACACCCTAAGCACCATACGCTTTAGATTAAAAAAGCGGTTAAGTACGACCTAGCAACGCAAGAGTTAAACAAAAAGGTTCACAGGGGTTATTGAGAAAATGACCACACACTAAAATATAAATAAAACGAAATAAGTATCAAGTACCCACGAAACAAATAAAAAATTAGTGATGCGGCGGACAATATAAAACATTCACGCAAGACATACTCTGAAAACCAGCACACCTCAACTGAAGCACTGAAACAGGAGTAGCACACATAACGTCAGGGTTCGAGGTACACCGATCACACAGATCAATACTGGCTATCCAATCTACCACCTCTAATGATTTACGCTGTAATGGTAAATGACTCAGCCATCGTTACGTCAAAGATGAGTTCCGTAATTAATGTGGTAGCAGAACTCATTGTAGCTGTTTGACGAAAGCCAATTTCCGATCGCTTACGGGAAAGGGGACAAATTAGCCCCCCAACAGATCTGCCAGAACCTTCCCGCATATGAGACAGTAGTGCAAATCTGTCTACCACCCTACCTTTCCCCCCACCTCTCCACAATCTCCCAATTCGACTTCTCATCAAGCAACGAATTTTTGCACATTACGATAGCACCGTAAACCGTCTATTAACATCCCTGGCAAAGCTACGGCCCGTCTCCCTAAATTGCTTTAGGGCTAGAAACCGTGAAGTAACCTAGTTACAGTCCCCAGCCCGGGAGGGGGGGGGGGGAGGGCTATTACTAAATTATTTATGCTAGAAATTGACTAAAGGTTTCATACACTCAAGGAAATCAATGTTTCATCCCCCTTAAATAGTGGTTATCTGCATCAAAATTAACAGAAAGCTTCATACACAATGCAAACTAAATAAACTGGTAAACTAATAAACTAAATTCCAGAACAATTGAGAATAGAGGCATTCGTTAATGCTAAACCGAAAACAGATCATGTACGTGAATGATCGTATGAACGCCGAATTTTCCGCGATAGACTATATTCTGTCCTATTCTATTCTGGATAGAAGAAACATTCTAATTCGAATATTGTTACGGCCCATCGACTTTTTTATCCGATTAATTTTAACAGCCCATTGACGTTTTATAAGCAATTTATGGTAATCTAAAAACTGACAAGTTCATGTTGTTGTCTTGTTTTGTTTACTTTGGCTGAACGAAATCTTAAGTCGAAAAATACGCATTACCAAAGTTTTATCTTCTCCACTTGGTTTTACCGTTTGGAGTAGCAGCGAATTTTCGGTAGCATAAATTGTGGTGTTGGCCCACAATCTTTCACCGTCTTTAGGCTTCTGAGTAGTGTTACTGGCTTTTAACCTAGTTGTTGGAAGATTGTGGTCCAACACCTACCACAGTTAATGCCACCGAAAATTCGCTGCTGCTCCAAACGGCAAAACCAAGTGGAGTACACAAAACCTTCAGTAATCCGTACTTTTCGACTTAAAATTTATGGTAAGACACTAAATAGCTGACCACTACGTACCATGTTACAATAATTCACTAAGTGAATGCTGAGTGAATTAGTGTAAGCGTGTCTGAACCAGTGGACGAGAGCTCGTATACATTGTGTACGTGATAGGAATGAAACCGAAAGTGAAGTGAGGGCTTTCAAATCGATTCTATCGTGACTACGAGATTTGCAATAAGTAACTTCAGATTTACGGAGATTACTCAAAACAAACAATTGCTAATCAGCTTAGTCATTTGTGTCCATCTAGTGCAATATTGACTCTGCACGGTAAGCGTAAATTATTATGATTGGGTCTTTCTCAAAATGTTAGCTCTGAAGCAGAAGTACAGCCCCAATAGCACTACAGACAATCGGTGGGAAACAACACACACGAACTACAGTCCTTGTGGAATGAAGTAGCTGTAAACGTAGGACTGTTTATTTCTTACATTCCAATCTAACTTCGGACCATTTAGAGCGATTGGTTTGTAAATTAATCAACCCGTCGTGCGATTTGCATATATTTACGTTCCTTCCCCGTTTGCTGTCACGTTCTCCTCGGACGGATTCCTGCTAAATCAATAGTCACAAATGGCCGCAGACAGGAGTAAGCGAACAACGGCACAAAATTATACACTAAAAATAACTGAGATTCGACCATAAGCCTTTACTACAGGGGAAATAAGGTGATTTCACTTGTTTAATACTTGAATAATGAGCCTTTTTAACTATTAAATACAAAAAGAAAAACTTAAAATCCAATGCATGCAGCACATTATAAAAAAAAAAAAAAAAAAAAAAAAAAATTGGGATTTTACCACGTTTGTAAGGTTGCTAAGGAAGTGGACGATTAGTTTCAAGACGAAACTCAATTCCAATTTACTTTTTACTATATACATGGATTTACACATCAGGCATCAGCCAGAATTTATCCTTCTAACTGACCCTCGTAGGCTCCAGGGATCTGAACTTTCCGTACGATCCTTAACACCAACTAGCTCGAGCCTCTTGATCCAGCAGCTTTTATACCTGCGAGACCAATGGGCTCTTGACTAAGGCTTTACGTCACGTGACTGGCGAATAAGTGCAATCCGGTTCCAACTGGGTGTGCAGTGGACCCGTGCTGCTACCTGGCTGCTGGCACTTGTCCAATTCTTGTGTATACAGTAATTGGAAGGCTGCAGGCGGCAGTGTTTGAGGTAAGGTGCACTACGAAGTGTAAGCATCGTGAGTTGCGCGTTGCTGTAAATGTAAGCCGTTGCACGTTTAGGTATAATTTCCTGCCACTAGATGCCACTAGTTTGTTAACATAAGTGCAGTTTAAATAATTCGTGCACTTTTCAGATGTTGTATTTTTACCCTTATTGATCAAATGCTTTCTGCGGAAAAAATAAAAAACACCGTAAATTGGCTGTTAACAACCCTGGCAAAGCTACGGCCCACCCCTTTTAAAATGCTTTAAGGTCAGAAATTGTGAAACTACCTAGTTACAACCCGCACCTGTACTAGGCTACTTCGTGATTTCTGACTTTCAAGGATTTTAAATCGTAATTTTTCTGCCAGAAATTGACTGAGCAGAATCAATGTGTTTCATCCCCTTAAATCGTGGTTTTTCTGCACCAAAATTAAATGAAAGCTCCTCACACACCAAACAAACTAAATAAACGGGTAAACTAATCAGCTATATTCCTAAGAAAATGAGAATAAAAGCATTGCGTTAATGCTAGACCAAACCCAGATCACGTACGTGAATGAATGATCGCATAAACGCCACATTTTCCGCGATAGAGTTAGGCCTAAACACCATCCATGGACAGAAGTAAGATTCGAATTACAACTTTCTTACGGTCCAACCCCTTTTTTTTATCGAATTAATTTTTAACTGCTCATGGCATTTAATAGACGATTTACGGTATACGCGCACAAGTAAAATTAGTTAACACACTTTGCTACCAATTTTTAATAGTTGCCAAAGTGGTATTAAAACTAGTGAAAAGCAAATTTTTTCTTTGAATTGCATAATATGCTCTATGCAACGGATTTTTAGTTACTATTCTTAGTTACAGTACTTTTAGTTACTGTATTTGCATTTAATACAGTTAAAAAAACCTACTATTGCAATAAAGAAATATAAACATTCTTGTATGTCCTTTAATGTATGGATTTCTAGTGCCTTTCAATGTAAGCAGCAATGTCCGAATCACAATTCCAATGCCCGAGGGGTTCGACAAAACTAGAAATCTCGTACACCCAATATTTAAATTTACAAATCCGTTGCAAATCTTGTAAATCTGTAAATCTTGTGCAAATCATCTAAATCTTGTGTACATCATTCAAATCTTGTAAATCTTCGACATGTACATATCTTGTGAATCACGTAAATCTGGCGTAAATCATAAAATGTTAAACCTTTTGTAAAGCTTTAAATCCCAACAAATCCGTAAATCTCCGTACATCCGTTGGAATATTTACAGATTTACAAATCTCGTACACTTTTTTTTTTGTCGAAGCCCTCGCCAATGCCCCATACCGTCTAGAAGTCATCTCTCCGAGGTCTAAAAGACGACTCAGACTGTCTTGAGTTGTTATCGGAAATTCATCGCTTCGACTCCCGGTCACGTCATATTGGTAAAATATGTTCGTAATAAAGGTAAATTTTAACTATTTATAGTGTACGATTTTTAGCGTATGGTTCACAGCTGTTACCTTACAATGTGAATGGCTATATTGTAGACAAAATTAAGGGTCGCGTTGTTGGTTCTATTAAGGAGTATAAGGGCGCGTTTATGCAACGACTCGCCATTGCATTCTCGCAGCTGAAATTTAATCGCGATGGCAAAGGTGTCGTTGTCATGGTAGCAACGCTTCCTAGAATGGCTAAATCCGACATAGTTTGAGCAAATGCTTGCAATCTTATAATTCGTGACAGTTAGGATAAAGAATTCCTCCTGACGAAACAATTTTCCCATTCGCTTCTAAACTCAATTATTGACTCATTTCGTTGCGAGCTAGCAGAGCTAAAACCGCCGCCATTTTGGAATTTCAGATAATTTCTACCTTCTAGCTGCGAGAATGCAAAGGCGGATCGTTGCGTAAAAGCGCCCATAGGCAAGCTGACGGGTCAGGCCGTCCCTTTGTCAACAACTGTAACCATCACTACGGTTTCAGTAAATCTGATGAATGCGTGGGCACGAGGATAAAGGCTGCACGTTGTCACGACTACGTGACTTTAGTAGTGTTGCAATGGGTTGCTAGAAGCGTTGACGGTAATAGTGATGGATTGCCCTGGAAGGTAAATTAGAGAGAAGGCATTATACGAGTCAAACCCATAAGCCGTTGCATTTAGCTCTGTTCCCTCTCCGTAACCTGTAACCGCAATAATCCTCGGAATAAACGGCGATATAATTAGGGTTAACCTGTTGCCGCCGGCCCCATATTATGAACAATTTTCCAAATCTGCGTGTAACACCATAGGTTACCGATATCCGCATCTCAGCCTTCTTGGAAGAGGCAAGGATGCAGGAACACATCAATGAACGAGTGCTGAGAACTAGCGCTTATTCTCAACGCTCCATTATTTATTTTAAACGAAACTCGTGTATCACACTCATCCTGTAAATTTAATTTATTTTTAAATGGCAAGTTATTTTTTACAGTAATACATACCGTGAACCAATACAACCATCTCCAACATTATATTCCGTACTCTCTTCCGAATATCTTCGTTACTCGACAAATCAAACAAATTCTCGAATACCAATTCCGAATCCCTAACAGAACACTACACGCAAAAGAAAAAGTCCTTGTTCTTTATTCCTTGCATTGTTGGACTACTACGTGCACTACATCATTATTGTCGTTGCCTACTTCTTTATTGTCGTGCTGAAATGCGGACATCGGTAGATCTAGACATACGCTAGTGTGTCGCCACCAAGTAACAGTAGATCATCCCATTGTAGACATCCGATTGTTAAAAAATTGATTGTTAATGATAAAAAGGCGGCTCACTAGCAGACATGTGTCGGTTAACTGTAAGCAACTAAAAGCTTATTTTGGCATGTTGAGGATAAATCCCAATGCGACAGAAATGTTTCAAATTGTGGAAAATGTAAGGAGAAGGGTCAAAGATTCAGAAAAACCAAAATTTAAAGGATGAGTGTCCACCAATCATAGAGAAAAAGATGCGCCAAAACGTTGTTTTTATGTTACTGTCTAGCTAGCTAGCTAATAAGATTTTTCCCATGTTAAATCCCATAGACTTTTTGCTCATGGCTAGCGCAAAATTGAGAAGGCCTGCGTACCTGAACTTTTGCACACGGATGCATGGTGATCTGAGGATGGTCCTTTTGTTGGTTTGGGGGTTGTAGGGGGTCAGGACAAATGTGTGGGAGGGTTCTTTTCTTCGTTTCTTTTCCAAGTTGCAACCAAAGATTTTAAGCAACAATGGCTTGAACAATCAGGACTGGTCCTTAGATTTATTGTAAAAGCCTGGACGAACTAAAAACTGAACTGTAACGAGGGACAAAATAAGGAAACATTAACGTTGCCGTGGATTGCGTAAGAATAAAGGGATGCATGTTAGATGATGGTTACGCAACAATACGACCATACACGAGTTAATGGGTTTTTTGTTAATAACCCAAAAATAAAATGCTTCGCGTTCTGCTGTTTTAGTAACAGCGAACTTCGGGGGTTTCTGCGTGACTAAATGTGAAAGAAATCTTGAAAAATAAGGGGAAGGTGCAGGGATAAACAAAACAACTGAAGGGGATGCGCTGATTGAGTGAACGACGCGAACGAAATCAGAGCTTGTTAGCCAGTGTGTGCGAAAATGGGATTGAAGCATCTTAAACAGACGGTGTAACCTTATGTACGTTCACAGTCCTATGAAAGTTGTGATATCCACCCAAAATCAAAAATGGTAGCAAAAACCGCCAAGTTTCCAAAAACGGTCGGCCTTTGAAGGTAGTGATATCATTCCGCCAGGGAAAGTCCGCCAAGGTTAATCCTATTAGCCAATTAATCGCACCGAATAATACTTTGGACGTTAAATGAAAACTTGAAGATTGCTACCACTAGTAGCAATCTTCTAGTTTTCATTTAACTTTTGAACTATTAGTATGTGCGATTAACTTGGCTAATAGGATTAACCTTGGCGGCCTTTCCCTAGTGGAATGATATCACTATCTTCAAAGGCCGACCGTTTTTGGAAACTTGGCGGTTTTGCTACCATTTTTGGTTTTGGGTGGATAAATAAGCTACCGCCTGCTTCCCCGTGCCAAGAACCGACAGCGGCTCGAGCCTGCAGCCTTCGACATTGTTAGTGTTCTCAGCACTCGGGAAGCAGGGCATAACTTGTACTGAATGTCCAACTCTAGTCCTACAAAAACACCAACCAGTTTGCTGCATCAACCCGATAAGGTCATGTGCCCAAGGAAGAAATGCACTAACGGCACGATAATGAAGCAATGGTCAACTCAGTCAACATTCGGATGAATTGTAGCCACCTGAAATCAACAATGAACAAATATCGAAATTCCAATACCGAAACAGTATTGTAGCAACCGACAAATAACCCAATCCTCCATATTCAATTGCAGACCCGTCAGCCTCAAGATCACGTCCCCACTCCCCATGTCAGAGACCTAAATTAACCCCAATACCTGACCCTGATATAAGACAAACTTGGCATTAATTCTATGGCAAAGTCGGCCGTCGTGCGTGTATTAAGGCGACCATTAAATAACCATATATCTAGACCACTTCGACTGGACTCGACTAGTTTCTCGTGTCGAAGTAGTTAGTGGCCTCCTCCCCCTCCCCCATCCCGCCCACAATTCTACTCTCAGTTCGCAGCTAGCCGCTGGAAACCATCACACAAGTTCATCAAACACGCAGAAGTAAACGGCATCATTAGCATCACAAGTAACGGTTTGAGAAACCGTTAGAGGGCACCAGGGGAACTGTGTCAATTTACTTTTTCAGGGTAGCTCAGAATATACTCGCTAACGTAAACATGTATAAATACCGTAAATAAAAGAATATAAGACCGAACTCCGTTCAGTAGCACCGTCAAGTAAAAAACCAGCGTATAACTGTAGAAGTCCTTAGCATGTTGGGGAATATAACACAGAAATTAACCCTGTCCCCATATTTAACCCTTGCAATGGGCGACGCCGACATGTATACTGGCAGGTCAGTTCGTCACCAACTAGTTACGTGGAGCTGTTAACCTTCAGCTAAAATTTGGTAAGGGATTCAAACCTTATTCTAATCCGAATCAAGACACCTCTACTGTAAACAGCTAAAAGGAGTAATGAAGTAATGGTTAAAAAAAAATGAGTTGTACAGTTTAAAAGACACTCAAGCTCAACGCATAAAACGGATAAAAACAGTGGTTCCTAATATTTCAGAGCATTTCAAGGGTAGGCTCCATATTGCCTACGCCTTATGGTTGAAGAGTGAAGTTCGTCACCCACTGTCTTCTCTATGCAGACGAATAGAAGCGTGTTGTTTATTCCTTAACCAGCTATGTCTTAGTTCCTTATTGTCAAGGATTTATCTATAATAGCTGTGCCCAGCGCTATGTTTGTTTCTTAACCAACCATGTCTTAGTTGCTTATTGCTAAGTTGCTTAGTTGCTGTGTTTGTTCTTTAACCAACTATGTCTTAGTTGCTTATAGTCAAGGATGTATCTATACTAGCTGTACCCAGCGCTATGTTTGTTTCTTAACCAACCATGTCTTAGTTGCTTATTGCTATGTTGCTTAGTTGCTGTGTTTGTTCTTAACTATGTCTTAGTTGCTTATTGTCAAGGATTTATCTATAATAGCTGTACACGGCGCTATGTTTGTTCCTTAATCAACTATGTCTTAGTAGCTTATCGTCAAGCATTATCTATACTAGCTGTACCCGATGCCGGTCTAGTAGTAGTAAAAGGAAGAAATGAAGCCCCTTGTAGCAGGCATTGTCTGCACTACAGCTATAGCGCGCCGCTTATGATTTAGCCTATGTGAATGTCAAGCTGCCTATCTGGCCATAAACATCCAAATCCACTGTTCGAGTGGTACAGTGGCTTAAGCAAACGTTGAGCGAGGGTGGGGTTTATTTTTTGATTTTGTTGATGCACAAGTATCACAAAATTCGATTGGTTTGCCCACCAACGTCGGACCCACAACGTTCCCGGTGCGGAACAATCTTTGAATCCTATCATAAGCAGCATGACCATAACAACGGTGCATCATGTTGATGTCACACGTCGCACCCGATATGCACTCGAGAGTGTGCTGGAGCTTAGAGTAGCCCCTTGTAGCAAGCATTACCTGCAAACAATTAATTTCAACCGTTTTCATTGGCTGTGCCTTTATCTCATCCCTCTCGTATGCCGCAAAAGGTTGGGCCTACTCGTATTAGATACAGATTGTCGTATACAGATTGTCTTGTTATGTATTCAAGTGTATGTAACCATGTACTGTCCGCATTCGTTTGTATCAGCCTGTGGATAGGTGGCAGCTAAATATATCTATATCTGGATGCCTTGTTCTTCCTTGTTCCAGTTCAGTTTGTGTCGCTCACTATTAGATTAGGGAGCGTCCATAAATTACAATCATGATGCTGGAAAAGGGGAGGGGGGAGAAGAAGGAGGTCTTTGTGACCATACGAATTGTTACGAATAGGAGGGAATGAGGGTTGTGTTGTGCTTTGTTGTGGTGTTGTAATGATGTGTGGGTGTATGTTGTGGTGCGTTGTGTTGTGATGTGTGGTAGATGTGGTACATGTTAGTGGATGCAACTGTCGAGCAGTTCTACAGGTCTACAGTGTGAAGTGTGCAATAGTTCTGCTCCGGCCCTAATTTGTTATTGTATCAGTTTTGTGCTGTAGGATTTTATGCTGTTCGGTTTCACACTGTCACGTTGGGAATTTGCAGCTGTAGGGTGAGATTTTGTTGTGGGCGTGCGGCTTCGCGCCATGGACGCTAATAAAACAAATTCAAAATCAATGTATTGTTTGTTACATAACTAATTGCTAATGGTATGTAATAAATAAAACAACTTAAAATACAATTAGTTTTTCAGTTTATTCTATTATTTATTTGAAATTATTTTTTAAATTTATCAAGGGCATGTAGAGATGGTCTGAATACGGATAACTACTCCAATTGGGAATAAAGAGTTGAGCGTTACGTTACGGTGGGGAGGGGGGGGGGCTCTTGGTAAGACTCTTGTCAAGTGTTGCACCTTGTTACTGGGGATACAGGGGGGAGGGGTTAAAGGAGCTGAAAACAAGCGTTACGCAATTTATGGAGGTCCTTTTACAACTGAAGCCAAGTCACGCTATCTCCCTTTATATTCTCGTTTCATTTTGCGCTGTAGAGACAATAGATAGGCGTAATATCAGAAAAGGAAAAACTGGAGAATTTTGTTCAACCTAAGGACGATGTATGGTAAACTGTTTTTACCGGACAAGTAGATTCACGATTTAAGGCGCAACCATCTGTGATACTTCCGCTTTGAGATTATGGTATGGCAACAGCTATTACGGCTAAACATGGTGGGCAAATTCTGTCGCAGTACGGTAACTCAAAAAAGTTGGAAAAACTTAAGTTCGACGATTAGGGAAAAACACGCACGGTTGCAGGTTGTGATACTGTTTGAAAAGTTTATTCTAACACGGACAAAAGTTTGAACTGATTTTCCAATAGCTGTTCGATTTTATAATTTGATGTTTGCATCGTTTATAATATACAGAGTTTTCACATTTGTGGCAACCTGCCTGCGAGAGAACTGTATGCGTTGCCATTTTCGACACCACAGGAGTGATTACGAGAGGAATGAATGATGTGTTTCTCGAGAATCTCATTCAGGCGAACGCAGAGGCGAGAACTGTGGGCACCAGGTGCACGCCATGTTTCTCAAACCAGTTTAAATTATTCTTTAAATTCATGTGTTTTTTTTCAAATTGTTGTTTTAATCTGAAATTGCTGATATGCTCTTCATAGGGCGTTGCAATAATTTTGTAAATAAACTAAATAAATAAAAAGATTGTAGGATTGGCCTCTCGCGAATCTCATTCAGACGAGAACAGAAAGTTAGCTCCGCCATGTTGGCGTTACCGGCGTAGGCGAAGCGCCTGAAGGACTGCAGCAGGATAGAAGAACGTATAGGTAGTGCCAATCTTTCTCTCACAACGGTAAACATTAGGACGAAAGATGTACCTGGTTTCAGCGATTCACCGCCAGAAGACGCTGTCGTCAAGTAACGGAAGCGCAAAGCATCATGGGGATAAAAACTATTTAGCGTCACTAAAACAAATTGGTTACGATAAGAATACAAAATTAATCGTTTAAAATATACCATAATTCAGATTAGGACATTAAAATAATTTTAAGAACGATCAGAACTGGCTGATCGTTTTACTTTTTTAAATCCAACATTCAGTTTTAAAACGGGTTGTCGTTACGAGTGGAGCTAAGTTTAACACATGGTTTTGTGTTCCGAGAACGTTTGACAAGCGTGCTCATCGCCCGTTCAGGCTGAAGCTTCATCCGTGTTTTATGTTTATTGTAACGATCGATACACAGTTTTGACTCGAACACAGAATGAGTTCTTCTTCTTAGGATGATGCCCACGCACGAGTATTTCGTCTGTTTCCGCAGGTATTGTCGCTATTACAATGGTTACCATGGCAACGACGCCGCCATTTTTTATTTCAAGTTTCGGCTCCTACGAGAAGCAGACAAGTGCTGCCTTCTGGTGCCGTTGGTGGAAGCAGGTCTTTCTTTAACCCACGTTTCCAGAAAAGCGTCACTACCTACTAATCTACCCTGGACTACAGATTGCGAAGGTTTGGAAAAATGCATTGTTTCTAGTAGAATTGCAACCTCCTGGTTCACCATGGCGCATTCGCCGCATTCATGATGGGAAGAAAATGGCACGATTCGTTGGTGGTGACATGGCTATAAGCAAGCATCCCCCCCTTCTAAGCCCCAAATACCACAGATTAAGACAAACGCGTGTGCGTGCTGGTTTTGTGAAATACGACTTACGGCAATTTTGGTGCGCACTTTGCCTCTCTCGATGCGTGCTTCCATGATCCCAGCTAAGATGAAACGAGACGTGCGCCTGTCCGTCTACGAAAAGGAAGGATTTGTGCTCGTTTTTTTTCTTCTTTTTTTTCCTCTTTCTAAGTCTCTTTGCCTTAGCGATCCCTTGACTGAGAGCTTAAAAGTGACGTACGTTAATTTCAAATCGAAGGCCGTCCTCCCCCCTTTCTTCTTCTTCTTCCATCTTAAGTCTTTTCCGCTATTCTTGACAAGCTGGAACGGGCGGCTCGAATCTTATCAAAAACACCATGAATTGAAGCAGTCCCAACTGGCTGGATCCGAACCGAACCCACTACCTCTTCTGGAGCAAACCCAAACGACCTCCGACTTAAAGGGGGGGTTACCACCAAATGACAAGCTGCAGCATCCATAGCCTTTTTTGCCGCTATCCAGTTCTGTCTAGCCCTTACTTTCAAGAGGCAAAGGAACACACAAATAAATTACTATTTACGCAACAAACAAGCCACGTGCCTCCTTAATTATTGAGTGTAAAGTTGGTGCGCCCACGTGCACCAGGGAGCAAACGGTAAAGTTAAGCCTAACGGAATCACGGGCGCCTTTTTCTATATATCGACCGTTTGAAATGCAGATTTTGAACCGCTAAATGGACGCCATCTAGTGACAGTGATACCGTTAACCTTGGTCGCTTGCTCGCTGGTGCACGTACATGCACCAACTTTATACACAATAATTAAGGAGGCACGTGGCTTGTTTGTTGTGTAAAACGAAATTTCTTTGCGCATTCCATCGCTTGTTGAAACCAAGTGCATACATAGAACTAAATACTGGTAGACGGCGTTAGAGCCGCAACCTGTTATGCGGAGAGTAGGTACCTTTAAGTGGAGCTGTTCAGATGGCTGAACCAAATGCAGTTAGGTAACGTTTAAGGTGTTGCTAACGTCTCTGTTAGCAAGCCTCTCTGTCGCTAACCTCTCTGTTTGAATAAGGGTTCGTGCTTGTCTGTAACCTTTAAGTTACAGGTCTTTTTCAGGATTTTTCAAGGACTGGTCAATAAAAATTCAAGGGTCAGAAATGAGTAATTACGAGAAAATGAGAACAATTAAAGAAAAATTTGTTAAACTTAAAATCTTATCAACACTGTGTGTGGCAAGAGTTTATTTTATTTATATCATATTTTATTTATAAGATATATTTGAACGTTGATGATAAACGATGTACGAGAATCTCTAACTTAGACGTTTCCCATTGTCTTGTGTTTTCTGCAGGATCGGTGTCAGTGGCCCTGGCTCTTCTCTTCTTCTGTTCTCCTAACCATTATAGGTCAAATTATTATTTATTTATTTTTAAGATGTGACAGATTTTATTCCCTTAAATGACACTGGTCAAAGCCACTGACACTGGCGTTTCAGTTAGTCT